>WNWK01024368.1:0-29844 GCA_009830355.1 Cherax destructor
CAGTGCCAGCCCTCCCTTCACTGCAGTTACCAGTGCCAGCCCTCCCTTCACTGCAGAGTTAGCAGTGCCAGCCCTCCCTTCACTGCAGAGTTAGCAGTGCCAGCCCTCCCTTCACTGCAGAGTTAGCAGTGCCAGCCCTCCCTTCACTGCAGAGTTAGCAGTGCCAGCCCTCCCTTCACTGCAGAGTTACCAGTGCCAGCCCTCCCTTCACTGCAGAGTTACCTGGGCTAGCGTAGCCTCACTGTAGGGCTGGAGGAGCAGATCAATAAGTAGTTCCTTATGATGTCTCCAGCACTGACAACACCTGTCGTCACTCACACTTGTCATAGACCTATAGTAACACATCTGTCCTCTCTCACATACACACACACACACACCTGTCATCACTCGCGCACCTGTATTTCCACACACGATACACAGGTGTGTGTTACACAGCAATATTTCCTCGCTCGGTTTAATTCAACAATTTTTTGTCAAGCGAAACATCCCTTGCGGCGCTGGGTGGAATTATCTGCCCAGACTGTGATATATATTGTGTGTGTGTGTGTGTGCGTGTGCGTGCGCGCGTGTTATTTTTGTAAGTATGAACGCGTATTGTGCATGTTTGGATGCACACGTGTACGTCGTCGGCAAGTCTTATATAGAGGGGTCAAGTCTTATATAGAGGGGTCAAGTCTTATATAGAAAGGTCAAGTCTTATATAGAGGGGTCAAGTCTTATATAGAGGGGTCAAGTCTGGCTTTATGATCCCGCCTGTTAACTGAACAATGATCTGTTTTAATATTGTGTTGCCCCGTTAGACCCGGTCGTACTGTACCTGTTCATTGAACATGTGTGTCACCTTCAGTGAACCCCCCTTATGCTGGGTCGTCTTATCAGGAGGTTGAGGAGTGTCCAGGGGGTTGGGACGTCTCTTTGAACCCCCCTTATGCTGGGTCGTCTTATCAGGAGGTTGAGGAGTGTCCAGGGGGTTGGGACGTCTCTTTGCTGGGAGGTACGACACTTGTATCATTACATTAAAGGTATATTGTCGACCAATTAATGAGACTATCTTACACAGATTTTTTTTATTTTCACGTGTCATACTGTGTCTGTTGAATGTAAGACAATCAGATTTATTCTAAGGAATTTTGAGGTAGATCTAAACAAGAGCCCTTCACACACACGTGCATTATCTCTGTATCTTTACTGAGAAAGATGCCGACTTGTGGCACACATCTTATTCATCCTAGGATGGTTGCTTCCTTCCTTCTCTAACAACACGTATGTTTTCTTCGTCATCATTGATGCAAATATTTCCACTTTTCGTTTAAATTTGCTATGACTTATGACCAATAACCTCGAGCCCATTATAAAAGATTTGTGAGTTAGCTTTTAATTATGCGGCTTGACTTGTGATGATTTTCATAATATTCAAGCAGTTTAATAATAGTGTTAGTAATGATAGCTAAGTGAAAGTGTGCAGCCGTCTATGGTGAAAGTGGAAAGAAACTCTTGTGTTTTGAGAACGTAACTGTACAACTGCCTTCAGGGTACACTTGTAGCACTTTAACAGAGTACATCAGAGGTTTCCACTTAAACTTTTGCAAACTTCTGGTACCTCTCTGTCCACCATCAAGCTGCCTTATCATCTGCTCTTCCTTTTGCACCTCCTTATATCTTTTTCCTCGCCAGTCTGCTCTTCCTGCACCTGTTTCTCACGTCTATTCTTCCTCTTTATATCCTATTTCATCTTTCCCAACCACTCTTCCCTTATCCTTTCTTACTTCCTCCTTTTTATCATATCCTTGCTCTTCTCCTCCCCACCCTCTCTTCCGATTTCTTCCCATTCCTTCCCCTCCCTACCTCCTCCTCCACCTTCCGAACCCCCTCTTACCTTTACTACCCCTCTTGTGTTCTTTATCAACTTCTTTCCCTCGCACCCCCTCTCTCCCAGTCCCTTCACCCTCCTTCCCCTCCTATTTCTCCCCTCTTCCCCTACTTTAGATGACATTCAACATTCTGGCTTTTACACAAATTGGAAAGCAAATGGAAATGGAGTGGGCAGGTAAACATAAGGTTGGTTCCCTTGCCTGCCGCTACTGCTGCCCTCCTTACTTCCCTCCCTATCTAAATGACATTTGTCAGTTTAAATTATATATATATATATATATATATATATATATAAAGTTTAATAAAGAGAACGATAGTCATTTTTATAAAGTGCTAAGTGGGAAACAGTCCGACTAGTGACGCGCAGATTATGACCAAACTGCTCTTAAATGATAATGACATCATGAACATAAGCCGTCACCAGCAACAAATAAATAAATAAATGTTCATGGAAGTTTTATAGATAAAATGCAATTTGGATCAATTTTTTTGGTTTTCCAAATACCCATCTAGTGGCTCCAATCTCATGATTGTGTGCACTCACAGATGAGGCTCCCGGCCCTCCACTGTCCAGGTACAACTTTCTCATACAGGAGTTACTCCCCGTGGTCAGTGTCAGACACCACTGTAACTGGGGAAACAGTTGCTGTGTTTCACTTCCGGGCGACCAGACAAGCTTGTCCATTGTTCACTGCATTACTTTCACTAGAGCTCCAAGGGAGGGTAGCGAGGCTTGTGTATTGTGGAGGCACGTTTGTGGGGAGTGGAGTGGAGGTGGTGGATGGGAGGCGTAGTGTTGGTGAAGAAGTGAAACCACGAAGTTGGAGTTATGAGAGGTGAAGGAGGGGGATGGTGGAAGGGTTGGAAGGCGGCTAGGAAGGAGTTTCTTATACAGAATTGGGTACATCATCAGTGTGCTGCTCTCCTACTATGATAACTAGTTTTTGTTGCCACCATTTATGTTTATCACACTGCATCACACACGATGGGTGTCGTACATCACGTAATAAAATGTCAACATATGCTGGGAGACTTGAGCACAACCATGATGATATGGTCAAGCAGTCCACTGTAAGTTGGAAAATCCTAGAGGGACTGGTCCCTAATCTGCACACACAAATCACTTCCTACGAGAGCAAAAGACTTAGCAGGCGATGCAACATACCCCCAATGAAAAGTAGGGGCGCCATTAGTACACTAAGAACACAATAAGTGTCCGGGGCCCAAAACTGTTCAACAGTCTCCCACCAGCCATAAGGGGCATTACCAATAGACCCCTGGTTGTCTTCAAGAGTGAGCTGGACAGATACCTCAAGTCAGTACCGGATCAGCCGGGCTGTGGTTCGTATGTTGGACTACGTGTGGCCAGCAATAACAGCCTCGTTGATCAGGCCCAGATCTACCGGAAGGCCTGGTCATGGACCAAGCCGCGGGGAAGTTGATCCCCGGAATACCCTCCAGGTAGGTAAGTTCAATAGCTTCTGCAGCTGCAAATTTAACCCTCCAGCAGAGCTGGGGTTCTTGGTAAAGACTGGATGAATGTGGGACAGAGGATTGTTTCTGGTCATGTGGTAGGGCAAGAGGTTGCCAATACTGACAGAAAATTATCTATTCTTGTTTATCACTGTTTTTTAAGCGCAAGAGGACAGCCGCTTGATGTAGTTGTCGTGTAATAAAATACTTGTTCAAAATGTCAAGTCTTGTGGACACCACCTGTGACCTATGTGATTCTCCAGCATCTATAATTGTATTTTTGCTTTTTACGTCAAATTTGCATTTTACAAACTTGTACAAGAGATTTGTTTGTGAATGACATTACATATTTTACATTTCTACTTCTCAGTGCAAGTGGTTATTCGTTCCTGGATTATTTTAATATTTATTTAAACTTTCCGTGAATTTTTATATTGGTTCCAAGATAATGTTTTTTTTCCCTGAGTTTCCAGTACTTGGTGTTAAACATTCTTCCTTACTAAAACAAATGAAATATATAACATTGTAATTTCAATTTGTATATATTGTATAACTTCTCGTGTATATATTGTATAATTTCTTGTGTATATATTGTGTATATATCTGCTTTTTTTGTAGTTTATTCTGTTCGTGTAATTATTTGTGTACGTCGTTAGTGCGGTTCTTTGTGACTCTACGTCATTCCTTGTTACTTAAATTATCTGAAAAAGGACATGATCACATTTTGCCGATCAGTTTTAATTGATTTTTTGTTTTAGTCAATAGTAGGTTTAACATTAATGTTATTGACTAGTCTTGTCGCTGCTTTAATGTGCTGATGAATGACAATTATGTTTATATTATTAACAAATGAGTAACCAGCTACGTTTTTCATCAAATAAATTTATTTATAATTGACTTCCTGATAGAGCTTATCAACTAACAAGACGACGTAAAGAAATACTTGGTGTAGTCTTGTGCCTCTTCTTTAATAACTTGATTTGTTGTCTTTTCCTCCGGTTATTTAGTTTCTCCTTTCTCTGTTTCCAGTCTTAATATCAAATTATGTCTCTTCACTCTTTCTTCATAGCTCAGATATTTTTTAATTATTTAAATGTATTTTATACAAGTGAAAATTATTTTTTTATTTACAAATAGAGCCTGTAATAGTTACAATAATGTTCAAAGTATGTATTTGGACAACCACTAATTATACAAACCATAACTGAGCTATTTTGATAGGCATTCAAATGTGTAAGAATTTGCCAATGATGCATATGCTTAGCAATTTCATTTATGATATATGATAACGATTTATCACTATTAAAGATCTATTTATCAGACGTTGCTAAACATCTTCATCCGTCTTACAAGTGGCATGGGGTCCTGTTTTTACTTCCACCCATCTCCATCACACGACACTTTTCCACATTGAAAGCCATCATCTATTTCTTATTCTAGCTGCTCAATCTATCAAAGTCATTCTGTAAGTTTTTAGTAGTGTTGATTTTCTACTTCGCTTAAAAGCTGTGTGTGTGTGTGTGTGTTGGGGGGGATGGTGAAGAGGTCAGGTCTTGCCTCCTGGCTACTAACTTTTCAAGCTTCGTTGACTTGTGTTAGTAGTTTCTGACCTCTTGAACCTTGTCATGCCCACTCTTCAAGTTGTGTAGCGAGTTTCCCTCCACCATTTTCACATTTCTTTATTATCCCGAGAATGACAAAGAACATCCTAATGTGTCTGTCACTTCTGCGTTCGTTGCTTCCATCTCTCCTTTTGTGCTTGATTCAAACACATCTCTTGTCATATTATCCCTGATTACCGAGTATGTTACAAGAGTACAGCCAAGTTACTGGTTGGTGGTGCTTCACCAGTTCTGCTGGTGAGAGCAACACATGTTTGAAGCCAGTAGTTAGTGTTAAGGCTTGTCAGTGTACAGAGTCACTGGTCTGTCTGTGTGTGATTATCATTCCTGAGAGGAGACCTATGTAAGCTAGTAGTGTTCCTGTGTAGGTTGCTGGGCCTAGTATAAATTGTAGTTAAGTTAGTAGTATTCCTCTGTAATCTTTGTGCTTGTGTAGATTAGTTTTTCAGATTTGTTTTTGGCAGTACGTAGGTGGGTAGAGTTCTTTGTTATTGCATTAGATAGCGACAAATCACCTGACACTAATCTTTACCATATTATGACCCGTTCAGTGGTGCCATTAGTCGTATAGCGGGGGTCGCGGCGAAAAGTTGTGGTGCCACAGACGGTGGTGTCTGAGACAGACGAAAATGTAGCAAAAGTTACTTTCATGATGAGAAACACCAGAGTGACCGCTGGTTTACTGGTCTGGGGGTTACTCTGTGCTCTTGTAGGAGGGTTGCTGTGACACATCATATGTGGGTACGTACGAACATCACTCCGTCAATTTACCACTCGTAAGTCTTATAAACAAGGCTCGCTCTATACCCTGATAATCCAGAGATATGAATCAATACTTAATCATTACAAAATTGCACAACGACACACTAATTCTATTCCTAAAGTTTTATCTGTTCATTAAATTATCGCCATACAAGCAGGTGAAACTTTGCTGGACTTGCTTCACTAGCACTATAGTAGTCGGCTCTTGCAAATATTTATACGTAGTAATTGTTGAATGTATCCTGGAGAGGAGTGTCAGTGTCGAGGGGAACTAGTGTGTTCTGTTCACTCCCTCAATACGTAATGATCGCGCATTTTAACCAGAGCTTTATGGACTTCGCCTGTCCAAATATATTGTATATATCCAAGTAGATATATACAATATATTTGCTGTTCATGAACTTCGAGAAATTAATATAATGATGTTAACTAATACCAGCTGAATTTAGGCTGACTTTAGAAATACAAGGTTGCATTGGATTACTCTATATTATATTACACAAATTCTAACAAGGTTATATAAATACATTAGATCAATGACAAGTTATGAATTTTTAACAATAGAGAAAGATAAAAAAAAAGAACATAAGTAGACGTAAGGTTAGAATATACTTTGGAATGTAAAGGTGCGAGTTGCGTCCTTAAGTAGGTGAGAAGATCAAGAGTAACGGAGAGGAAGAGAGAAAAATGGAGGAAATGCCAGAACAAGATAATCAATGTAGGGACATACCTGCTTAAGCAGCTTTTGCTGACGTATATTGGCATCATCATCGACGGAGCCAGGTATACCAAGTGAGCCACCCTTGTTACTGTTGGTCCACCCAGACATGTTCCTGCTGTCACATACTGTACTGTTAGATACTTAAACTACACCGTTAATTATAGTAAACTACATTACTTGCATGGCGACAATTACTTACATGGTCAAATTGCATTCTTAAAATTAGTAGCCACTTTATTAGGTACACCTATATACCTCGTTAATACAAATATCTAATAACCCAATCAAGTGGCAGCACCTTAGTCACTAAAAGCATGCAGACATGGTCAAGAGGTTCACTTGTTCAGACTGAACATCAGACAGGGGAAGAAATGTGATCCAAGTGACTCTGACCGTGGAATGATTGTTGGTGCCACACAGAGTGGTTTGAGAATCTCACTAACTGCTGATCTCCTGGGATTTTCATGCACTACATTCTCTAGAATTTACAGAGAATGGTGTGGAAAAATACAAAACATCCAGTGACCGGCAGTTCTGTGGGCGGAAACTCCTTGTTAATGAGAGGTCGGAGGAGAATGGCCAGACTGGTTCAAGATGACAGAAAGGTGACAGTAACCATATGTTACGCAGTGTGCTACAGTAAAAACATTTTATAAATAATGCTCCATAGTTCCGGGATTGTACTGAAACCGGACGCGTATTATTCTTGGCCAGCCAGTCAGGCAGGAGCAGATGAGGTGTTTAGTTCAGTGGATGACGCACAGCAGAGGAAACAAGATGTAGTGGTGTGAGTATGTGGTTTAAGTGCTCTCATGTTTACCTGTAAGGCCCTAGTATGCAGACGCCTGTTAAGTTTTAGGAGAGTACTGTGTGGTGTTTTCTGACTGCTGCTACACAGACCGGCAGAAGGATGGGCGGGAAGGGGTCATGGAGCCTCCCTCTTTATAAATTTTTATATATTTTATTTTACTGGCTAGTAGCAGTGTGCTAGTGAGCTAATGTGAACTAGAGTTAAGGTGATGTTGTAGTGGAGTAGTATATAAGTTACTTTTAATATATTTTTGTATAGGTAAGTTTTTGTGTCCTTCCTTATACTATATTAACTATTTAAATCTAAGAGGCTATCCTCCCCACAATTCTTGTTGCAAAGACCTGGGAGTGATCATGTCAGAGGATCTCACCTTCAAGGACTATAACACCGTAGCAATCGCATCTGCCAGAAAAATGACAGGATGGATAATGAGAACCTTCACCAAGACTGGACAGTTGAAGACCGGAAAATCATCGCCTGGTCTGACGAATCGTGATTTCTGCTGCGACATGCAGATGGTAGGTTCAGAATCTGGAGTAAACCTTTGGGATATGGTGGAACAGGAGAGTCACAACATGAATGTTCAGCCGACAAATCTGCAAAACCTGTGTTATGTTGTCATGTCAGCATGAACCAAGATCTCTAAGGAATGTTTCCAGCACCTTGTTAAATCTACACCACGAAGAATTCAGGGAGCAGAGGGAAAGGGGCCCTAAAGAGTATTAGAAGGGTGTATCTAATAAAGGGGCCATTGAGTGTATGTGGTCACACTGTATTACTCACATAGTCACACTACTTTCATATGTCACTCTTTTGATGGAATAAATTCTTAGCATTAAAAATCCTGAAAGCAGATGTTACTGTTGGCCATCAACATTTGCTATTGTTATTACTGTTGGATATTATCAAGACCTGTTACACATGACAGTATTAACACATGCAGATAATATTTTAGCTGTCCCGGTAAATGTTTGCATATTGTGACGAAGCGAGAAGCTGGGAAAGAGTGTTGTCACTAGCTGGACCTCCTCGACCCCCCAGTGTTGTCATCAGCTGGACCTCCTCGACCCCCAGTGTTGTCACCAGCTGGACCTCCTCGACCCCCAGTGTTGTCATCAGGTGGACCTCCTCGACCCCCAGTGTTGTCATCAGCTGGACCTCCTCGACCCCCAGTGTTGTCATCAGCTGGACCTCCTCGACCCCAGTGTTGTCATCAGCTGGACCTCCTCGACCCCAGTGTTGTCATCAGGTGGACCTCCTCGACCCCCAGTGTTGTCATCAGGTGGACCTCCTCGACCCCCAGTGTTGTCACCAGCTGGACCTCCTCGACCCCCAGTGTTGTCATCAGGTGGACCTCCTCGACCCCCAGTGTTGTCATCAGGTGGACCTCCTCGACCCCCAGTGTTGTCATCAGGTGGACCTCCTCGACCCCCAGTGTTGTCATCAGGTGGACCTCCTCGACCCCCAGTGTTGTCACCAGGTGGACCTCCTCGACCCCCAGTGTTGTCACCAGCTGGACCTCCTCGACCCCAGTGTTGTCATCAGGTGGCCCTCCTCGACCCCCAGTGTTGTCATCAGCTGGACCTCCTCGACCCCCAGTGTTGTCATCAGGTGGACCTCCTCGACCCCCAGTGTTGTCATCAGGTGGACCTCCTCGACCCCCAGTGTTGTCATCAGGTGGACCTCCTCGACCCCCAGTGTTGTCATCAGCTGGACCTCCTCGACCCCCAGTGTTGTCATCAGGTGGACCTCCTCGACCCCAGTGTTGTCACCAGCTGAACCTCCTCGACCCCCAGTGTTGTCATCAGGTGGACCTCCTCGACCCCCAGTGTTGTCATCAGGTGGACCTCCTCGACCCCAGTGTTGTCATCAGGTGGACCTCCTCGACCCCAGTGTTGTCATCAGGTGGACCTCCTCGACCCCAGTGTTGTCATCAGGTGGACCTCCTCGACCCCCAGTGTTGTCATCAGGTGGACCTCCTCGACCCCCAGTGTTGTCATCAGGTGGACCTCCTCGACCCCAGTGTTGTCATCAGGTGGACCTCCTCGACCCCCAGTGTTGTCATCAGGTGGACCTCCTCGACCCCCAGTGTTGTCATCAGGTGGACCTCCTCGACCCCCAGTGTTGTCATCAGGTGGACCTCCTCGACCCCCAGTGTTGTCATCAGGTGGACCTCCTCGACCCCCAGTGTTGTCATCAGCTGGACCTCCTCGACCCCCAGTGTTGTCATCAGGTGGACCTCCTCGACCCCCAGTGTTGTCATCAGCTGAACCTCCTCGACCCCCAGTGTTGTCATCAGGTGGACCTCCTCGACCCCCAGTGTTGTCATCAGCTGGACCTCCTCGACCCCCAGTGTTGTCATCAGCGTGGACCTCCTCGACCCCAGTGTTGTCATCAGCTGAACCTCCTCGACCCCCAGTGTTGTCATCAGCTGGACCTCCTCGACCCCCAGTGTTGTCATCAGCTGGACCTCCTCGACCCCCAGTGTTGTCATCAGTGGACCTCCTCGACCCCCAGTGTTGTCATCAGCTGAACCTCCTCGACCCCAGTGTTGTCATCAGCTGGACCTCCTCGACCCCCAGTGTTGTCATCAGCTGGACCTCCTCGACCCCCAGTGTTGTCATCAGCTGGACCTCCTCGACCCCCAGTGTTGTCATCAGGTGGACCTCCTCGACCCACAGTGTTGTCATCAGGTGGCCCTCCTCGACCCCCAGTGTTGTCATCAGGTGGACCTCCTCGACCCCAGTGTTGTCATCAGCTGAACCTCCTCGACCCCCAGTGTTGTCATCGGGTGGACCTCCTCGACCCCCAGTGTTGTCATCAGCTGAACCTCCTCGACCCCAGTGTTGTCATCAGGTGGACCTCCTCGACCCCAGTGTTGTCATCAGCTGGACCTCCTCGACCCCAGTGTTGTCATCAGGTGGACCTCCTCGACCCACAGTGTTGTCATCAGCTGGACCTCCTCGACCCCAGTGTTGCCCATCAGCTGGACCTCCTCGACCCCAGTGTTGTCATCAGGTGGACCTCCTCGACCCCCAGTGTTGTCATCAGCTGACCTCCTCGACCCACAGTGTTGTCATCAGGTGGACCTCCTCGACCCCCAGTGTTGTCATCAGCTGGACCTCCTCGACCCACAGTGTTGTCACCAGCTGGACCTCCTCGACCCCCAGTGTTGTCATCAGCTGGACCTCCTCGACCCCCAGTGATGTCACCAGCTGGACCCCCTCGACTGACGCCTCCTCACCCAGTGTTGTCATCAGGTGGACCTCCTCGACCCCAGGTGTCAGTGTTCCATGGTCATCAGCTGGACCTCCTCGACCCCAGTGTTGTCATCAGGTGGACCTCCTCGACCCACAGTGTTGTCATCAGGTGGACCTCCTCGACCTCATATACGTCAATGATCTATATAGTACTAATAAGACCTTCACGGAGACAAAAGCATACAGCTAATGCTTAAACATTAAAGTGGTACTTACATAAACCAATAACAATGCGAACATTCCTCTAAGATGAACAGTTAAGTTTATTTAGGTACATGTACACAAGTATAATTATCATAACTAGTAACATGTTAAAATACATATGTTAACCCAAAAAAGTTACTTATTTTCATGGGGGAAGGAGAGCCCTGATGAAGTGAAAGTAAAGTGGATCAGGATAGACGTTGACTGGCTATCACAAGTTACCATTTGAGGAGCTTGGAGGAGAAAAAATTATGACACATACTTTATTAGGTATAATTATTTTTAAGGGAATATATTATTACTTAATATGTGATGTGAACAGTTTAGTTACCCTTTATTTCTTCATTAGCCTTCAACGTTCTCTTCCATACTTGATCTTGCTACAATATTTTCCAGCGAAAACTATTATATACAGACTATATACTATCAATATTGGTTTTGAGGTTCACTAAGTTTTTAATAAAGTTCATTACAGAATTTGTTTTTACAATTAACAGTTTTCAGGATAATATTTATTATTATTAACACATCGGCCGATTCCCACCAAGGCAGTGTGGCCCGAAAAAGAAAAACTTTCATCATCATTCACTCCATCACTGTCTTGCCAGAGGGGTGCTTTACACCACAGTTACAAAACTGCAACATTAATGGATAATTGTTTATTATCCCAGTCAATTTTTAAACTATTTCATTGTTAATGTTAACATGTCCTGATGATAATAATAATAATTATTTACTACAAGTACATGTACATGGTATACAGTCCTACCTGACACCAATGACATACTACTATATAGAAAGCCCTTTGTTATTCTGAGCATTTCGGGCAAATTAGGTTAGTGTCCCAGGATGCGACCCACACCAGTCGATTAACACTTAACACTCAGGTACCCATTTCACTGATGGGTGAATATAGACAACGGATGTTAAGAAACACGCCAAATGTTTTTACCTTGGCTGGGAATCGAACCCAGACCCTCGCCGAGTGAAGCGAGTGCTTTAGCTGGTTTGTGATTTTGTTATATTATCGATTATTATTAGTTCCTCATTGTTAATGAAGATCAAATTTGGATTATTATTATACCGACCTCGGATGATAACATTCTTTCCACTCATAAATTCGCTCTACTTATAACACCTTTGAATAATGTACATCTAAATTTCTCATTTCACTTATGTGAGGTGTGTGAACTTGAGGTGCGTGAACTTCAGGTGCGTGAGGTGTGTTAGTGCGTGCAGTTCAACATCTCAGTATTGACACGTTGCACGAGTCTGCGAGAGATATTACACGAGACATGCTTTATCTCAGACAAGACAGCAGACATGCATTAACCTCAATATAAGACACCAGAGGGAGGTGCCAGCAGGTGGCCCTCAGTGTGGGGAGATTCCAGTAGGTGATGGACGAGACAAAAGCATAAACTCAGAGGAGCCAGCAAGATCCGTAAGACACTTTTGAAGAGGAACATTAAAGACTAACTGGAAAACATTCTCGTAGGTTTGTCAAGAATATGAACGAACACAGCAGGAGAGAAAGCAAGCAAGCAAACGGTGTTGTAGGGACTTCTTCCTGGACTAGACTGGCTCCAAACAATACACAGAAGGAGAATGTAGAATATAACTTTGGTATATCTGTGTCTAGCATTAGGAATAATATTAGGAGAAAAATAAATAATGAAAATGATTGCTATAGGAATGCAGTTAGAAGCCTGAGTAGATCTATAACCCACTATGATAACATGAACATAGATAAGTATGTTTATGGAGCAACTTGCAATGTGAACGTCTGTTGTAGTGGCTACAAGTACTTCTGGCAGTTTGGGAGACAGATTAAATTATGTGATCAGCCATATGGTCACTGTCTTGAACACCATGTGCTTAATTGTCCACTTATTGAGGAATATAGTGATAGTATAATAACCTATGTGACATGTCAAGATATCTTATTAATGAAAATAAGATACCAGTTATACTAAGCAAATTTCCTAAATTTGCTTGTAACAGATAAGTGAAATGTAGATATAAATCCAAATGTACAATTGTTAACCCTTTTGGGGCCTAGTTCCTAGGCCTTTTGTGTATCCATATGCTCTTGCGCTACCGTCCAATGGATGGATATGGGGTGCACAATAAACTAGCCACTTCGGTGGCAAAATCTAAAATCTAATCCAAACAATCCCGGGACAGGAACAAATAACTCGAGAGTTAGGAATCAGTGGGATAAAGTGGTGTGAGGAATCGAATTGAAGGGCCTGACAGGTGAGGACCCACTTTGGGTGAGGGGAGGGGAAGTGGAGACAGACAAAGAATAGCTCTGGAGAGGAACGTCTTGATTTATAGAAAAAGAGCCAGGGCTAAACCCAGCCGCGGAGCATTGTATGTCAGATGTAGAAGATCAGAGGGCACTGGGGGAGCTTGCTGACAGTTGTCTTGAGTATATATTGGTAATGTAATGTTGGTTGGGCGGCAATAAGGATCACAGAAAAAAGGCAGCTTCCATACAAGATTATAGGTGTGACGATTTACGGCAGTTTGTCAGGTTGATTTCGAGGTGTGGACTAGTTTAACTTTGTTAGTGAAGTTTATTTTGAATTCTTCAATGGATTCAATTAGGGCTTGAGTTGTACATAGTTCTTCCGGGATGTAGGTAAACTTGACAGTTTCTTTCTAAGTAGAGAGTATAGTTCTTTGCAATACTGAATGGTTCAGTAGCAAGGATATTCTTCCTCTTCCTCGGATAGTTGTGTATCTTGAGTAGGTTGGTAGACTTTGAGACGAAGGTTGTGATTGGTCAGCAGCAGTGGTGCAATTTGTTGGTGGCATGTCGGTATTGTTGAGATTAGTTGGAGTATTGTCAATAGCTGGAGATGGTTTTGGAACGGTGTTGTGGGCAGAGGGAGGAATCAGGTCTGCAGGTGCTGTGTAGTTAATAACTTCTGGAATAATCTTGAGTCTATCAGCTGAAGGTCTAGAATCAGAGAAGTTGAAACTTGGCATAGTGTTGAGTCTGAAGAGTTCGTTGATGGTTGTGTTAAAGGATCCAGGTTGTGCAGCATTTGCCAGGTGAGCATATATCATGCAATAGAGAATTTTTGAATGAGCGCCGTCTGGTAGCGGAGAGAGAGTTGTTGGTACAAGGCGTCGGATGAGTGATTTTAAGAATTTTTGTGGTGTCAGCTTAAGTTTTGTGATGGCAGCTTACGTTGGAGATTTGGTAGATATTTTGTTTTGTTCTTGATATTTTATCTCATAGGGCATTTGGCTGCAATAGTGCGATGTTCTCTTACAGTTAAGGTATTTTGGAGAAGTGTTGGTGCAAGTCTTGAAGTCGTGCCCTTCACAGCCACAAGTCGAACAGAATTTCTTATCCTTGATAAGACAGTCCTCGGATAGATGCAAGTAGGAGTAGCAGCTCCAACAAAATGTGATGTGTTTATATCGCTCAGGCTCAATGTGGCTTGTATTTATGTACTAATAAAAGATTGCCAGTCCATCAGCAAAAACTTTGGCGGCAATGGAAACTTCAATAAAGGTAATTTTGAGCATTGTAGGGGCACTAGGAATGTTTAAGTCTACACTGGCCAAAGAATTCTGATCCTCTATTGATGCCTTGAATTCGTCGATAGATTGTTCAATAGTTTAATGAAGACAGATTTCTTTGCCCTCAGAGCTGGAGACTACAGAACTTGAAAACCACGTTCATTGAGAGTAGTTGTAGCAGTAATATTAATGAGTTTTTCAGCTTCAAAATCGTCATTACAGTCGATAATAAAAGTATCCTTAAGCGAGTGAATCGCATTAAATTTGAGCTGCAAGCTATTTTTCACAGTAGTTGCAAGGGCTAGTTTGGAAGAGTCACTTACTGTTCCATTACTGGGCTTAATCTTCACACCATGTGAATACATCGTGCAAGAGCACAGATGACGAATGCAGAATGTAAAAGTTCCCCTCCTCAACGGGGATCGTAGGAAGACTGCAGAGGAGCAAGAGTGCTGATGTTACCTCTGATGTGTACACCATGACCAGAATCGATGCGCCCATGTGAAGGATAATTGCTCGACTTAATAGGAGGGAGGATATGTGCTACATGTACGTCTATGGTTGCAGGTTTATGTGCCCCAGTCTCTAGATATATATTCCCTGGTCACAAGTTGCATATATTCTGGTCACAGGTTGTACACACACACTACGTCGACAGCAGGACTCTAACCTGCAAACTCTACATTAGAGTACACAGTACTTTATCCACGACGCCAGGGGTCTGGCGTCGTGGATAAAGTACTGTGAATTTTGATGAAGAGTGTAGTACGGATTACGTCAGGTCTGCTATATAATAAGAGATGTACGAGACGTGTGTACAAAGGTGCACAGTAACAAGCATAAAGAAGCGAGCAGAGGGATGCACTGTTTACAACAGTTGTGGTTGTTGTACCTGTTTTGGTTGTTGTATGACCATGGCATCGTCGCTTCACTCATCTTGCTTTACTTTTGACGCGCGCGTGCGCCTCAGCATACAAGCACGCACGCACGCACGCCTGTCTTCACCTCACTCGCGTGCGCCTCAGCAGACTCGCGCACACGAACGCCTTTACCACACGTGCATGTGCTTCTGGCAGGCAATTGCTCCTTGAGAAGGACCCTCTGGCCGCTTGACGAGGCTGTTGGGTTGGCCAACCTGTGGGACTATCATAAGTTACTTCAGCATAAATTCATAAGATGCACCAGTCAAAAATTTTTGTTATACCACCTTTTTTATTTTTTTTTTTTTTTTTTTTTCAACAAGTCGGCCGTCTCCCACCGAGGCAGGGTGACCCAAAAAGAAAGAAAATCCCCAAAAAGAAAAAACTTTCATCATCATTCAACACTTTCACCACACTCATACATAATCACTGTCTTTGCAGAGAAGCTCAGATACTACAGCTGAGAAAAGTCCCTCCCAGCTGTCACTATCTCAGACCCCTCCTTTAAAGTGCAGGCATTGTACTTCCCATTTCCAGGACTCAAGTCCAACTAAATCAATTAACTGGTTTCCCTGAATCCCTTCACACAATGTTACCCTGCTCACACTCCAACAGATCGTCATGTCCCAAAACCATTCGTCTCCATTCACTCCTATCTAACACGCTCACACATGCTTGCTGGAAGTCCAAGCCCTCGCCCACAAAACCTCCTTTACCCCTTCCCTCCAACCTTTTCTAGGACGACCCCTACCCCGCCTTCCTTCCCTACAGATTTATACGCTCTCCAAGTCATTCTACTTTGATCCATTCTCTCTAAATGACCAAACCACCTCAACAACCCTCTTCAGCCCTCTGACAAATACTTTTAGTAACTCCACACCTTCTCCTAATTTCCACATTCCGAATTTTCTGCATAATATTTACACCACACATTGCCCTTAGACAGGACATCTCCACTGCCTCCAGCCTCCTCCTCGCTGCAGCATTTGCAACCCATGCTTCACACCCATATAAGAGTGTTGGTACCACTATACTTTCGTACATTCCCTTCTTTGCCTCCATGGATAACGTTTTTGTCTCCACAGATACCTCAATGCACCACTCACCTTTTTTCCTTCATCAATTCTATGGTTAACCTCATCCTTCATAAACCCATCTGCTGACACATCAACTCCCAAATATCTGAAAACATTTACTTCTTCCATAATCCCTCTCTCCAATGTGATATCCAATTTTTCTTTATTTAAATCGGTTGATACCCTCATCACCTTACTCTTATCTATGTTCACTTTTAACTTTCTACCTTTACACACTCTCCCAAACTCGTCCACTAACCTTTGCAACTTTTCTTTAGAATCTCCCATAAGCACAGTATCATCAGCAAAAAGTAACTGTGTCAACTCCCATTTTGCATTTAATTCTCCATAATTTAATCCCACCCCTCTCCCCAACACCCTAGCATTTACTTCTTTTACAACCCCATCTATAAATATATTAAACAACCATGGTGACATTACACAACCCTGTCTAAGACCTACTTTTACCGGGAAGTAATCTCCTCTCTCCTACACACCCTAACCTGAGCCTCACTATCCTCATAAAACTCTTTACAGCCTTCAGTAACTTACTACCTATTCCATACACTTGCAACATTTGCCACATTGCTCCCCTATCCACTCTATCATATGCCTTTTCTAAATCCATAAATGCAATAAAAACTTCTCTACCTTTATCTAAATACTGTTCACATATATGCTTCACTGTAAACACTTGATCTAAAATCCCCTACCCACTCTAAAGCCTCCTTGCTCATCTGCAATCCTACTCTCTGTCTTACCTCTAATTCTTTCAATAATAACCCTGCCATACACTTTACCTGGTATACTCAGTAAACTTATTCCCCTATAATTTTTACACTCTCTTTTATCCCCCTTCCTTTATATAATGGAACTATACATGCTCGCTGCCAATCCCTAGGTACCTTCCCTCTTTCATACATTTATTAAACAAAAATACCAACCACTCCAGCACTATATCCCCCTGCTTTTAACATTTCTGTCATGATTCCGTCAATTCCAGCTGCTTTACCCCTTTCATTCTACGTAATGCCTCACGCACCTCCCCACACTCACATCCTGCTCTTCTTCACTCCTAAACGATGTTGTACCTCCCTGGCCAGTACATGAAATTATCGCCTCCCTCTTTTCATCGACATTTAAAAGTTCCTCAAAATATTCCCGCCATCTACCCAATACCTCCAGCTCCCCATCTACTAACTCCCTACTCTGTTTTTAACTGACAAATCCATTCGTTCCCTAGGCTTTCTTACCTTGTTTATCTCACTCCAAAATTTTTTCTTGTTTTCAGCAAAATTTCTTGACAGATCCTCTCCCATTCTTTCATATTTGAACATAAGTTGAAGTTTGATGAATTGGAAATTTAGCGACTAACTGGATTTGTTGGTGTACGTAATGAGAGTATCTTCCATAATATCACAACCCTGGCCTCCAGTACTTACACTCCAGAGGCACATCACCTGCACTTCAAATCCCTAGAGATCTAACAAATATAATTTAACTCGAAGAGATCGAGAATCTGGAGATCAAATTCAAGAGGTCCCGTCCAGGTGCTGCAACATGATTCACTGTTAATATGTTTATGCAATAACACATAAAACATGAAGATAGCACAAAGAAGTGAGGATCCGCTGTAAGATACCTGAAGTAGTAGTTTGTACGTAACGTGCACGGGTTTAGCGCTCCCCCTTCATTATAATAATGTGCTTCACTAGCACATCCTCAAACACATCAAATGTCATAAAAATACTCATAAGTTGTTAACGGTAAATTAAAAATATATAAATCAGCAGAAAATTAACATATCAGCTAAAAAAAAAAAGTGTAAAAAGGATGTATTTTTGGACGCTGGGTAGGCTGAAATTTACCAAATTTCAACACTCCATAAAAAATCTAAATTTTTCAACATCTTTCATATTTTTTCGTTATATATTTTTTAATGTTATGCACAGACAAAAGTTTTAGAAACCTGGTTAGAGCAGAGGCTGTAACAAATGTATGCACAACTTAAGGGTTAATTAAAATAAAATTGGTTAATTGATACCTACACTGTACCTATCATCTGGTTTATGGCTCTACCCCAAACATTCTAGTTGCCAGAGCTCTCTAGGTTTTTTTTTTTATGTTCAATTTTCGAAGTGTATTGCTCTGCCTTAACACTTGGCAGTAGTGATCTCTCAATTTGATTTCCTGGCCTCTCGCCTAATGTCTTTAAATGGCGCAATATTGTCAAGATGGTTCTAATTTTTTCCAAGACTTCGTTTACTTCCGTTCATACTTATTACTAATCACAACTTTTGTAACTTACGTCTTAATATTGCTGTGCTGTAGTGCCTAGTTTTTTATTACCCTATGTTGGCATATCTATATCAGTTCTTTAATGGTCACAAAGTTCTGCAGTGCCGTGATGTTACTGACTGATTGTTTCACAAGTTACAACTATACCATCAAGTGTGTTAGTTTAATATCTTTATTATGCACCCCACACCCATCCTGTGGGCGGTAGTCAAAAGATTACAGAGGTACATAATAGGTCCAGGGACTGGGCCCCAAAGTTCCATCAAGTGTGGTGGATGAAAATTGTATTGTTCGGGTTGATTCATTAAGTACTTGTTTGCAAATATTTAATTCTAGAATTTGGTTATATCTTTAGCATAATACATTGTTTTGTTAAAGAAAGTAGATGTATTACTCTCCTAATATCATTTTCTCATGAATATAAACAATGCTCTTCAAAAGCATTCTGAGAATTAACTTGAGTTTACTTTTGGGTAGCTTCACTGCAAACTCTAGATTATTTTCTTGCACTTCGGGTCTTAAGTTGTATGACAGTTCATTTTTTGTATAAGCACATACATCACTCCTAAAGTCTATTTCCGTATGATGTGGCCATCAATGTTGGCTTGGTTATCAGTAACTAACATTTTTTATGAAAGTGATTTAGCACTGACATGTATGAAATACAGCCATGGTTTTCTTTTAAACTGAAATCCTCTACCGGCTTGTACAAGAGCTTAGTTGCTGCCAAAAAAAAAAAATTATGCATAGTCTCATTATCTTTAAAGGGTAGCAAGTTTGAGGCCTTCATTTCAAATCAGTGCCAAGAACCATATACACGTGGAAAATTCTCGAGGGATTAGTACCAAACTTGCACACAAAAATCACTCCCTACGAAAGCAAAAGACTCGGCAGACGATGTAACATCCCCCCAATGAAAAGCAGGGGTGCCACTAGCACGTTGAGGGACAACACAATAAGTGTCAAGGGCCCAAGATTGTTCAACTGCCTCCCAGCATACATAAGGGGGATTACCAACAAACCCCTGGCTGTCTTCAAGCAGGCACTGGACAGGCACCTAAAGTCGGTACCTGACCAGCCAGGCTGTGGCTCGTACGTTGGACTGCGTGCGGCCAGCAGTAACAGCCTGGTTGATCAGGCTCTAGGCCAACATGAGGCCTGGTCACAGACCGGGCCGCGGGGGCGTTGACCCCAGGAATTCTCTCCAGGTAAACTCTCCAGGTAATTGCTGTATTGTCCACTACACCTGGTATGAATGCACCTCGTGTATACATGATGTTAATAATCATTATTTCAGTGTAAAAACTTTCTGTCGTTTCTTATGCGTTTCTCTCTCTCTCTCTCTCTCTCTCTCTCTCTCTCTCTCTCTCTCTCTCTCTCTCTCTCTCTCTCTCTCTCTCTCTCTCTCTCTCTCTCTCGTGCCTACAAGACAGAAGGTAGCATAGGGTCAACTCTAAAGAGGTATCCCAGCTCTCTCTCACGTCCGTAAAAGCAGTGTGGTGTTCGTGACTTTCCTTATCAGGTTGGACGTGGCTGGCTACTGGTGGTGCTAGTCGCAGGTGGTGCTGGTCACTACCACGTCACGTAACTATCCTTCATCTTCTGACCCTCCCTCTCCCCCTTCCCTTCTTCTACCTAAATCCAACACATATCGTAAAGTATTCCAGCAAGGGTTTATCAGTTATTTTGAAGCTTGCGGAACTGATGAACCCTTGCTCGTCACTGCTAATCCCTTTCTTAAATCACTTGCAAAGCCAAATGTTCAATAAGAAGAAGAAGTAATAATTTATCACACGTTATATACACTGATGGATCTAAGCAGGAGTCTACTAGAAGGGTTGCCACCTCCCTAGATAATAAAGATAGAAACTATCACCACGACGCCAAATGACTTCGAAAAGGCAATAAATGACATGCCCATGCACTCCGCTCCAGGCCCAGACTCATGGAACTCCGTGTTCATCAAGAACTGCAAGAAGCCCCTATCACGTGCTTTTAACATCCTATGGAGAGGGAGCATGGACACTGGAGTCGTCCCGCAGTTACTAAAAACAACAGACATAGCCCCACTCCACAAAGGCGGCAGTAAAGCAATAGCAAAGAACTACAGACCAATAGCGCTAACGTCCCATATCATAAAAATCTTTGAAAGGGTTCTAAGAAGCAAGATCGCCCCTCATCTTGATACTCATCAATTGCACAACCCAGGGCAGCATGGTTTAGAGCAGGCCGCTCCTGTCTGTCCCAACTACTGGACCACTACGACAAGGTCCTGGATGCTCTAGAAGACAAACAAAATGCAGATGTTATATACACAGACTTTGCAAAAGCCTTTGACAAGTGTGACCATGGTGTAATAGCACACAAAATGCGTGATAAAGGAATAACAGGAAAAGTTGGTAGATGGATCTATAATTTCCTAACAAGTAGAACACAAAGAGTAGTAGTCAACAGAGTAAAGTCTGAGGCAGCTACTGTGAAAAGCTCTGTTCCACACGGCACAGTACTTGCTCCCATCCTGTTCCTCATCCTCATATCGGACATAGACAGGGATATAAGCCACAGTGCTGTGTCTTCCTTTGCAGATGACACCCGAATCTGTATGACAGTGTCCACCGTTGAAGACACTGCAAGACTCCAAGCAGACATAAACCAAATCTTTAAATGGGCTGCAGAAAACAATATGAAGTTCAATGATGAGAAATTTCAATTACTCAGATACGAAAAAAGTGAAGACCACACAATAGACCGAAAAACTAATGTCAAAGACCTGGGAGTGATCATGTCAGAGGATCTCACCTTCAAGGACCATAACACCGTAGCAATTGCATCTGCTAGAAAAATGACAGGATGGATAATGAGAACCTTCAAAACCAGGGATGCCAAGCCCATGTTGACACTTTACAGATCGCTTGTTCTATCTAGGCTGGAATATTGCTCCACACTAACTGCACCTTTCAAGGCGGGTGAAATTGCTGACCTTGAAAATGTGCAGAGAACCTTCACGGCACGCATAACTGCGATAAACCACCTCAATTACTGGGAAGGCTTGAAGTTCCTAAACCTGTACTCTCTAGAACGCAGGCGGGAGAGATACATTATTATATACACATGGAAAATTCTCGAGGGATTAGTACCAAACTTGCACACGAAAATCACTCCCTACGAAAGCAAAAGACTCGGCAGGCGATGTAACATTCCCCCAATGAAGAGCAGGGGTGCCACTAGCACGTTGAGGGACAACAACTGCCTCCCAGCATACATCAGGGGGATTACCAACAAATCCCTGGCTGTCTTCAAGCAGGCACTGGACAGGCACCTAAAGTCGGTACCTGACCAGCCAGGCTGTGGTTTGTACGTTGGACTGCGTGCGGCCAGCAGTAACAGCCTGGTTGATCAGGCTCTGGTCCAACATGAGGCCTGGTCACAGACCGGGCCGCGGGGGCGTTGATCCCTGGAATTCTCTCCAGGTAAACTCCAGGTATGTTGAGTTAGGCATAAGAATTATCACCTGGACCTCTATACTGCAAATTAATTGTTTGCCATCCTAAAGTTAACTTATGACAATTTGCTTAACTTTATGATTACTACTAATTCTAGTATGCCACTCGATAATGACTCTAATCACTTGCTCATTGGAGAAGCCAGATATAGATACTACAATTATGGATTCCATCACGCATTGGATTGTTCCTTTATTATAAAGTTGATAAGTTAGCCAAAAAAGTATAATGACGGTAAATGTAGAATTTAAATTTGCTGTGTTTGTATCTAGTATTAGGAATAATATTAGAGAAATAATGAAACTGAATGTCATAGGAATGCAGTTAGAAGCCTGAGCAGATCAACCACCATGATAACATGAACGTAGATAAGTACGTTTATGGAGCAACTTGCCGTGTGAACAGGCTAACTGATGTAGTGGCCAGGCTTAGGCTTGGTTATAAGTAGTTCTGGCAGTTTGGCAGACACACATGATCAAACCAAATGCAAAGTATGTAGCCAGGCCTGTGGTCACTATTTTGAACACACTTTTATTGTCCTTGTTGATGAATATATTGTATAATAACCTATGTGATATGTCTAGATATCTTAATGAAAATATGTCAGACATATTAAGCAAATTTCCTGAATTTGCTTGCAACAGCAAGTCAACTGTAGATATAAATCCAGATGTACTCCTGTTAAACTTTTTGGGGCCTAATTCCTAGGTCTTTTGTGTATCCATATGCTCTTGCGCTACCCTCCACAGGATGGATATTGGGATGAACAGTAATCCAGGCGCTTCGGAGGTAAAATCTAAATCCAAATCCTTATTGAAATACTTGACGATATCTTCATTGCCCTATCGAAGTGTCCCAGCTCAGGCTGACATATTTTAACACCTTGTATGAACCTCCTTCCTGCGTGATGGAATGTGAAATGGAGATATAGCTTTGTTCCCCGTGTGTAGCTCTCATATAGAATAGGGTAGAAGCATAATGCTCAGGTATCCAGTTTTTGTTAAAAAGAAAAAAAGAAAAAGCACGATGCTCACCCTGACAAAAGCAAAATTCCATCACTCATCCCAAGGAGATTCCAAGTGAATCTCTCCATATATCTTTGTATTACCGGAAATATGGTACTCAATTTGTCTAAGACGTTCCAGTATCCCGAAATAGCTACGAGAGTATCAACTGATACTGAAGAATGTATCGGAAATATGGGGAAAGCCAGGAGTATCGTGCCACGATACTGAAGAGGGAACCACTTGCCTACCTGGCCTAAGGTACACACTAAGTTACATCATCAGTGGCTCAAAATTTATTGATTACAGAAACCTGATCTGTCCCACAGGAGGGACGGAGGTGTGGGAGGAGGAATGGTGGGAGGGAGAGACTCGCATGCACTTATCAGCCTTTAACAGTCCTGCTTTACCTATACACCAGCACCATCATCTATATGTTATCGCCCTTCTTCACCGTAGTAACAAGCTTTAAATGCATCCTACAGAATCACTATAGCCGCCACCATCACCCTTCTCTCGCGCACTTCAAACCTTCACCAAGGAGGTATGCGCTTTTTTCCCATGGGTCAAGAGTCTGGGTTTATAAGAACAAAAATATAATGATGATCAAGTTCACCGTATTTTCTAGACATTTGGGACTCCCTGAAGCAGGGCAGCTGCCCCTCCTTCCTCCCTGATGTATTGAAGATAGGTATCAGCTAATGTGGATTCACAAATGTAATCTTACACCACCTGCTTACCGTCTGTCCAAGCTTACAGGGTAATTCCATCTAGATGCTTCTGGGTGCCATTGGATATGCATAGTTGAGGCGGCTTCCTTATTGCTGAGCATCAGGCTGTTCAAGGATCCTTTTGATGTTATTAACTTCTTCATGTCTTGCAATCTTCCCTCGGATCTACGGCCGATTCACTGCCTCAGCAACACCTGTGTTCGACGAGGGTAAGTATACCTGGAGAGGGTTTCAGAGATCAACGACCCCGCGGCCAGGTCTTTGACCAGGCCTCGTGGTGGATCACAGCCTGATCAACCAGGCTCTTATTGTTGGCTACACTCAAACCAACGTACAAACCACAGCCCAGCTGGTCAGGTACTGATTTTAGGTACTTGTCCAGCGCCTTCTTGAAGACAGCCAGGGGTCTATTTGTAATCCCCCTTATGTATGCTGGGAGGCAGTTAAACAGTCTTGGGCCCCTGACACTTAGTGTTGTTTCTTAGTGTACTCGTGGAACCCCTGCTTTTCATTGGGGGAATGTTGCATCTCCTGCCCAGTCTTTTGCTTTCGTAGGGAGTGATTTTCGTGTGCAAATTTCGGACTAGTCTCTCTAGGATTTTCCAAGTATATATTATCATGTATCTTTCTCGCCTGCATTCCAGGAAGTACAAATCAAGGGACTTCAACCGTTCCCAGTTATTTAGGTGCTTTATCGTACTTATACGTGCTGTGAAAGTTATCTGTACATTCTTCAGATCTGCAATTTCGCTTGCTTTGAAAGGAGCCGTTAGTGTGCAGCAAGGTGAAAGGAAACTCCAGTGCGGATGGTCTGCAGGTCGAGTTGTGCCAAGAGAGGAATTGGGGCAGCCAACACGAAATCCCCTGCATGAGGAGCTTTCACTGCTAAGACGCTAGCTGTGCTTCCAGACACACTGAAGCATTGTTAGGGCAATATTCTCCACTATTGGGCCATCCAGCTGATATAAGGCAATCGAAAGAGTTGTGGAAGACAGCAAATGTTGTCTCAGTATTTAAGAACAATGACAGACAGGAAGGATTAAACTAAAACCATTATCATTGACATACATATTGTATAAGGTAATGGAGAAGATAATCAGAAGAGTGGCAGAGCACCTGGAGAAGAGTGGCAGAGCACCTGGAGAAGAGTGGCAGAGCACCTGGAGAAGAGTGGTTTCAAAATAAACTTCGAAGGACAACCAAAGAATGTTTTCATTCTGTTTACACAACTTTAGAAACGCTGTCTCTAAAGATGACAAAAAATTGACTCACCTCTTGTGACCTTGAGTGATAATGGGTCATGGATTCACATGACCCGCCTCCTACCCCGAGACTCATTGATCAGTGACCCAGTTGTAGTATTCACCATGGCTGACACGCACAATATCTGTATACTCCTTCAGCTCCCCACTCCCGTCTCCCCTCCTCCAGCCCTCACCCCTTTCCCCTGCACCCAATCCTCAATCCCTCGCTCCCGAACTCATCATCATACCACTATGCTTCTCTTAGTCTTTTTATTAACTTCATCCTGTTCCACGATTATTCCTCTTCACTCTCATATTTTTACTCAACTCACTGACCATCCCACTCAGTCACATCAACTGAATAACCGCCGCAGCAAACGTGAGACTGGCAAAATTGAGGGTAGCTTTCAGAAAGCTCAGCAAAGTCATTTACGACCCTATAGCATAAATCAAGCCCATCGTGGAGTATGCAGCGCCAGTATGGAACCCATCCTGTGGGCAAGTGCAAAGGTTTGCAGTGAGATTAGACACAAAACTGAGGAAAATGAGCTATAAGGAGAGGCTAGTGGAGCTAAACTTGACAACACTAGATGACATAAGGGCCAGAGGGTGACATGATTACTGAGACGTACTGACAGGGTGGACAAGGCGAGTTTGTCCGGGTCTCGGGTACACTAGGTCACAGCTGTAACACTAGGTCACAGCTGTAACACTAGGTCACAGCTGTATGTTATAAAACAGATGAGTCACAGATATGTCAAGAAATACTTCTCTAACCTTAAAGTCGCCAGTGCAGTGGTAAAGGCAGAGTCCATACAGGTAAGATTAATCTGGTTGCCAAGACGACATAAACTAAGAATTAAATAAGAAAGCCTCATATCCCTGAAGCTTTGATATTATACGACCGAAAACAGTAGGTAACCACCAGTGGCGTGCAGAGGTCTGGTGATGCCCGGGGCCAACTCCTTGATTGGGCGTGCTCAGCCAGGAGCAAACCCAGTAGTGGTCAGCGAAGAGGCGGGATCAGGAGCTGGGACTCTAACCCTGCAACCACGTTTAGGTGAGCACAATTGGGTACTCTTACTACTTACCCTACCTACCCATCCTCTCATTCTTCCTCCCGTTATTCCTTATTCCTTCCACTCTTGCATATTTTCTTTCACTTTTTCTCTTTTTTCCCTACTTATCCTTCCACTCGCCGTCCTACTCACCCACCAACTCTCCCTCACTTCTCTCTTCACTCTCCCTCACTTCTCTCTTCACTCTCCCTCACTTCTCTCTTCACTCTCCCTCACACTTGTCTTGTTTAGTTTTCTGGGTGTCTATATTAATAAAGTATTAATATAATCACTATTTTGGCCTTTAATTTTTGATGTACGAGAAGATTCTGGTTAAATGCAATGTAATAGTTAGTACTCACCTAATTGTACTCACCTAATTGTGGTTGCAGGGGTCGAGACTCAGCTCCTGGCCCCGCCTCTTCGCTGTCCGCTACTGGGTCTCTGTTCTCCCTGCTCCATGAGCTTTATCATACCTTGTCTTAAAACTATGTATGGTTCCTGCCTCCACTATATCTTTCTCTAGACTATTCCACTTCCTGACTACTCTGTGGCTGAAGAAATGCCCCTAATGCCATGGCATGCCAGTGGCTCTCCTTGCATTACAGTTTTATAATTGTTTTATAATTGTAACTACCAATAACATTGTACACTTGTAACATGCATTGAAATAAAAATTATTATTATTATATTATTATTATTACTAACATCCCTTTGACTCATTTGAGTCTTCAGCTTCCAGTTGTGTCCCCTTGTTTCTGTGTTCCCTCTCTGGAACATTCTGTCACTGTCTACCTTGTCGATTCCCCGCAGTATTTTGTATGTCGTTATCATGTCTCCTCTGACCCTTCTTTCCTCCAGTGTTGTTAGTCCTATTTCCCTCAACCTTTCTTCATAGGACAGACCCCTGAGTTGTGGAACTAACCTTGTCGCAAACCTTTGCACTTTCTCTAGTTTCTTTACGTGCTTGACCAGGTGTGGGTTCCAGACTGGTGCTGCATATTCTAGTATGGGCCTGACGTACACGGTGTACAGTGTCTTGAACGATTCCTTGTTAAGGTAACGGAACGCTAATCTTAGGTTTGCCAGTCGCCCATATGCTGCCGCAGTTATCTGGTTGTGTGCCTCCGGAGACGTGCTTGGGGTTATACTCACCCCAAGGTCTTTCTCCTTTGCCGAGGTTTGTAGCCATTGTCCGCCTAGCCTGTACTCTGTCAGCGGTCTTCTTTGCCCTTCTCCGATCTTCATGACTTTGCATTTGGTGGGATTGAATTCGAGAAGCCAGTTGCTAGACCAGATGTCAAGCTTGTCCAGGTCTGTTTGAAGTCCTGCTTGGTCCTCTTCCGATGTGATTCTCCTCATTAATTTCACATCATCTGCGAACAGAGACACTTCTGAGTCTATCCCGTCCGTCATGTCATTTACATATACCAAGAATAACACTGGTCCTAGGACTGGCCCCTGCGGTACACCGCTCGTCACAGGTGCCCACTATGATACCTCATCACGCACCATGACCCGTTGTTGCCTCCCTGTGAGGTATTCCCTGATCCATTCCAGTGCCCTTCCTGTTATACATGCTTGTTCTTCCAACTTCTTTACTAATCTCATGTGAGGAACTGTGTCGAAGGCCTTCCTGCAGTCCAGGAAAATGCAATCAACCCACCCTTCTCTATCTTGCCTTACCTCTGTTACTTTATCATAGAACTCTAGGAGGTTTGTTACACATGATTTGCCTTCCCGGAATCCGTGCTGTCTGGTGTTTATTATCCTGTTCAACTCGAGGTGCTCCACCATTCTTTTCCTGATGATTTTCTCCAGGACTTTGCACACTATACACGTAAGTGACACCGGTCTATAGTTTAGTGCCTCTTTTCTGTCTCTTTTTTTAAAGATGGGGACTACGTTGGCCTTCTTCCATACCTCAGGTAGCTGCCCAGTTTCAAGGGATGTGTTGAATATTATGGTAAGTGGCACACTCAGTACCTCAGCTCCTTCCCGAAGAACCCACGGGGAAATATTGTCCGGACCCATCGCCTTTGAGGTATCAAGGTCACTGAGTAACTGCTTCACCTCCTCCTCAGTTGTGTGTATGCCCTCTAGCACTTGATACATCCCTTGTTGGTGATGCACCCTGTCCTGTCTACCCAGCTGCCTTCCTTCCTCCACTGTGAATACTTCCTTAAACCTCAAGTTGAGCTCCTCACATACCTCTTGATCGTTACTTGTGAGTTCCCCATCTTCTCTCCTCAGCCTTATCACCTGGTCCTTGACTGTTGTCTTCCTTCTGATGTGACTGTACATCAGTTTCGGGTTGGACTTAACTTTCGATGCTATGTCGTTTTCGTACTGTTTCTGGGCCCCCCTCCGTACCTGTGCATACTCGTTTCTAGCGCTTCTACTAATCTCTTTGTTTACTTGGGTTCTTTGCCTTCTGTACCATTTCCATTCTCTGACACTCTGAGTCTTTGCCTCCCTGCACCTTTGGGTAAACCAGGGGCTCTTTCTGGACTTCCCGTTAAATCTTTTTCCTCTGGGTATAAACTGTTCCTCTGCCTCCTTCCACTTTGCCCCTACGTATGCCATCATTTCATTTATTGTCTGTCCTTCCATTTCCCTTTCCCACTGAACCTCCTGCAGGAAATTCCTCATGCCCGTGTAGCTTCCTCTTTTAAAGTCTGGTTTGTCTCTTTCGGTACCATTTTCCCTCTCCACCTGTAGCTCTACAATGTACTCAAAGCTCAGCACCATATGGTCACTGGCTCCCAGGGGGCTCTCGTGTGTTATGTCTTCAATATCTGAGCTGTTCAGTGTGAATACGAGGTCCAGTCTTGCTGGTTCATCTTCTCTTCTCTCTCTGGTCGTGTCCCTGACATGTTGGTGCATCAGGTTTTCCAGTACCACGTCCATCATCTTGGCTCTCCAAGTTTCTGGACCCCCACGTGGTTCTTGGTTCTCCCAGTCGATCTCCCTGTGGTTGAAATCGCCCATGACCAGTAGCTTCGCTCTGCTCATGTGCGCTTTTCTTGCCACCTCCGCCAGAGTGTCCACTATCGCTCTGTTGTTCTCATCATATTCCTCACCTGGCCTCCTGCAGTTCTGTGGTGGGTTATACATCACTGGATGGTACATACTATGAAGTCCCTTTCTCTACACACCTCCATTCCTTCCATTTCCTCGAATCTCCAACGGTTCCTTACAAGCAATGCGACCCCTCCTCCCCCCCTGCTCCTATCTTTCCTCAGGATCTTATATCCCTGTGGGAAGATTGCATCTGTTACTGTCTCATTTAGTTTAGTTTCTGTGACAGCTATGATGTCTGGGGACACCTCACCTATTCTTTCATTCCACTCTTCATACTTATTCGTAATTCCATCCGCGTTTGTGTATCAAACCTTCAACCTTGTTTCCAATACTGTGGCCCTGGGGAGTTCTTGGTGGGTTGGGGGGTGTGGGCAGGGGGCCCATAGGGGGTTGCAGCATGGGTGGGGGGATTGTATGGTTGGGGTATGGGTTGGTGGGGTGGAGTTTGTGGTGGGGGTGGGGGGTAGCTGTGATGGTGGGTTTTGGGTTGCTGGGGTGGGGACAAGGGGACTGATGAGTGTGTGTGGTGTTAAAGTGTATGGTTGTCGTGGGGGTTTTGTGATTTGAGGCCCGCTGTGGGTACTTCCAATGTGTGTGTTTGTCCTGCTTGGGCTTGTGTCCTCCATATCTAGCTGCCTCCTCTCTCTCCTCTCTTCGCCTT
>WNWK01024369.1:0-29843 GCA_009830355.1 Cherax destructor
AAAGACAAATTCCAACTACGTACTCCTTATGGAAAACTGGAGGAAATAATAGCTAGGACTGAGTATATTACAAACTCCAATCACAGAATAGAGTAGAAAAGTAATGTGAAGGACCTGGGTGTGGTAATGTCCGAAGACCTCACCTTCAAGGACCACAACAATGCCACTATTACATCTGCGAGGAAACTGATAGGATGGATAATGAGAACATTCAAGACAAGAGATGCCAAGCCAGTGATGATCCTTTTTAAATCACTTGTTCTCTCTAGGCTAGAATACTGCTGTACATTAACATCCTGATTCAAGGCAGGTGAAATTGCAGATCTAGAGAATGTACAAAGAACCTTTACTGCACGTATAAGTTCCATCAAACACCTTAACTACTGGGAACGCCTGGAAGCACTAGACTTATATTCACTGGAGCGCAGGCGAGAGAGATATATCATAATCTACACCTGGAAGATTCTGGAGGGGCTGGTCCCTAATTTGCACACAGAAATCACTCCATACGAAAGCAAAAGACTTGGCAGACGGTGCAACATACCCCCAGTGAAAAGTAGGGGCGCCACTGGTACACTAAGAGAAAACACAATAAGTGTCCAGGGCCCAAGACTGTTCAACAGCCTCCCACCAGCCATAAGGGGCATTACCAGTAGACCTCTGGTTGCTTTCAAGAGGAGCTAGACAGATACCTAAAGTCAGTGCCAGATCAGCCGGGCTGTGGTTCGTACGTTGGACTACGTGCAGCCAGCAGTAACAGCCTCGTTGATCAGGCCCTGATCCACCGGGAGGCCTGGTCATAGACCGGGCCGTGGGGACGTTGATCCCCGGAATGCCCTCCAGGATGCGCCAAGGAGTCAGATAATTCTTACCGCTAGGCATTCTGAACAAGGACTACTGAAATGGTGTTCCCACAATGCACCACTGGCTGCCCAATTTTTTTTATACTGCGCACACTGACCACACAGACCAATTCTCTCACATGTAGGCCTACCAGCTTTCTCCTGCTTGATTTGAGGCCGCTGGAATTTAGGCGTATAGATACGTCCAAAACTGGCTCGTAAGACGTATATATGTATACGACCGAAACAGTCAAAGGGTTAATGTAGGGCAAAAGGTGAGTTAGTATTTGCTGTAAAAAGTCAGGTGTGGTAGCCCTCCTGGCCACCCCACCCACACATAATATACTATGACGCTTAAAGCGCCCTAGTGATAAAATGCATGTACAGTACACTCATTACTTACCTTAAAATATTTGTAGTCTTAATGTAGAGTGAGAGGTGAAAAGTATTTATTTGTAGAAAGTCGTGTGGGAGGTATGGCATCCCGCCTGGCCACCCCACCTACTACGACATTTAAAACACCCTAGAACAATAAAATTCATATACAGTACAGTCATTACTTACCTTAACCCTTTCAGGGTTATTGACGTACTAGTACGGCTTACGCCCTGGGGTTATTGACGTACTAGTACGCCTAAATTCTAGCGCCCTCAAATCAAGCAGACACAGGCTGTTAGGCCTAGATGTGATAGAATGGGTCTGTGCGGTCAGTGCGCAGTATAAAAAAATTCCTGCACCACACAGTGCATAATGAGGAAAATAAAACTGACCGTGTTTTTGGTTAAAAACAGCGACTTTGCAGTCTATTTTCGTATGGTATTTATTGATGTATTCTCGTTTTCTTGGTCTCATTTGATAGACGGGAAGATATATTACAGAAATAGAGATGATTTTGATTGGTTTGACAACGACAAGTACCTTGAAATTGAGCTCAAAGTAGTGAAAATGTTCGATTTTTGACGATGTTCAAGAGAAAACAAATCACACCATGCATCCAATACACATCAACTGGCGAGTCTAATATTCATGCACATATGCTATAATATTATTTATACCATTTTACAATGATGCAGTTGTATACATAACAGTAAATCTTCTATTTGTTTGCGAGAATAAAAATTCAAAATGAAAAGCAAAAGTAATGTAAGAGGGGCCTGGAAACGTGACTAATGAACAGAGAAGACGTTATTTTAGTGCCAGGAATGTCTGCCTTGTTTATTCTGAACCCTATTTTGAAATTGGCATCGTTTGAAATTTGTGTGAAATTGGCCAAATTGCCATTTTCTGACCACTATTTTGGGTAGTTGTAATAGGTAAATAGGCGGTTTCTTGTATTCAATCGATAGAAGAAATGAAGTTCTAGCGAAATAGCTCTAATTTTAGTTGTCTGAAACATTGGAATTTGCCGAAAATAGGGCTCAAAGTGGGCGAAATCGCCGATGGGTAAGTGTCATGGCTGCCGCTAACTTCGCGAAAGCATAATTCCGTTAGTTTTCGATCAAATTTCATAATTTTTGTGGCGTTATGATCGGAAAAAGGTTCTCTATCATTTCATAAGAAAAAATAATTTTTTTATTTTTTTAAAATTCTTGGACCCTGAGAACGAGTTTCGGAGACCCCCCTTGGACCCTGAAAGGGTTAAAATATTTGTAGTCTTAATGTAGAGTGAGAGGTGAGTAAGCGAGATAAAAACGAATAAATGAGAGAGAACGAGTAGGAGGACAGAGCCACAGAGTACTTATGTAAACATACCGTCTGGTTATGGTTGATACACATTCATACAATCACCTTACATTGTGTACAAGTTGTCTCCACAATGATACAGTAGAATAAATAAAGACCAACACTTCTATTCTCATGTAATTTTTAGAAGTAATGATGCTCTGACAAATTATTATTACAAATTATTATTATAATCATAAAAGAAGCGCTAAACCCACAAGGGTCGTGAACAGCTATAGATAGAGTGAAGGCATACGAAAGGAATATTTTTCTACAGTTATCCCCCAGTAACTGGTCTTTGACTAGAGAAAATGTAATTCTTCCGACTCTCCTACAAACCGCCTGGCAAACAAATCTCGTATGTCAATTTTTATACTGTGGGTGTATGTATCATGTTTATATGTTATGTAGCGTGTTTATTATATAATTTTGAAAAATGTCATAGATGGATTAACAGAAATGTTTATATTAACGTAATATACAACATTTAATGCGCCCAAGAGATTACGTATGTGGCGTCAAGAGTAGAGAGAGACTTAGTGATTTTAATGTGTACCTGCATGCCAGCACAGTGTGTAAGTATATTTAGGTACAGGTACACATAAGTATAATTATCACAGTACACAATAACTTTAAAACACTTGAATTTTTTTAAATTTTCCAGACGTAATAGAGAGATGTGCTCACGGAAAATGTAAACAAACTGGGTGGTGCGCACTTTATTTCAAAGACCGCTCGCCATATAGCAAGTTTTGGTCATAAGACCTGGGAGTGATCATGTCGGAAGATCTCACCTTCAAAGACCATAACATTGTATCACTCACATCGGCTAGAAAAATGACAGGATGGATAATGAGAACCTTCAAAACTAGGGATGCCAAGCCCATGATGACACTCTTCAGGATGCTTGTTTTATCCAGGTTGGAATATGGCTGCACACTAATGGCACCTTTCAAGACAGGTGAAATTGCTGACCTTGAAAATGTACAGAGAACCTTCACGGCACACATAACTTCGATAAAACACCTCAATTACTGGGAACGCTTGAAGTTCCTAAACCTGTACTCCCTAGAACGCAGGTGGGAGAGATACATGATCATATACACTTGGAAAATCATAGAGGGATTAGTACCAAACTTGCACACGAAAATCACTCCCTATGAAAGCAATAGACTCGGCAGACGATGCAACATCCCCCCAATGAAAAGCAGGGGTGCCACTAGCACGATAAGGGACAACACAATAAGTGTCAGGGGCCCAAGACTGTTCAACTGCCTCCCAGCATACATAAGAGGGATTACCAATAGACCCCTGGCTGTCTTCAAACAGGCACTGGACAAGCACCTAAAATCAGTACCTGACCAGCCAGGCTGTGGTTCGTACGTTGGTTTGTGTGAGGCCAACAGTAACAGCCTTGTTGATCAGGCCCTGACCCACCATGAGGCCTGGTCACAGACCGGGCCGCGGGGGCGTTGACCCCCGGAACTCTCTCCAGGTATACTCCAGGTATAATATGAAATTGCCGTATTAGCAGAATGGGCCCTACTGTAATCATTTGCTTGGGCATTGGTACCTGGGGTTTTGCTTACGAGATTTGATCCTATGGTTGAGAAAAAGTCATTTATCTTGTTAACTGTATCAGTAGGCTGTAGTTGTGTTTCATTCGGTTTAGTTAGGACAATATCCCTAGTTTTTTCAGTTTGTGGGTGCCCAGAATCTGAGGGAGTGTCTTCCAGGTCTTTTTTATATCTCCTTTTGTTTCAGTGAAACTATTGGATTAGTACAATTGCTTAGCCTTTCTTATTAGTTTGGTGAAGACTGATGCGTAGTGTTTAATAATATCTTTGTTTATTAAGCCCTGTCTATACGTATTGCGTTTCATATTGATGTTTCTTATCAGTGGATCCTAGTACAGTGGACCCTCGGTTAACGAATACCCCGGAAATCGTGCAATTATGTAAGTATAATTTTGTAAGTTCTTGTGGAAGTGTATTTTTGGGGGTCTGAAATAGACTAACCTATGTGAAATTTTCCTTAAGGGAGTAAATTCGTTCGGTAATGGCACTTGAGCAGACTTCAGGAGTGAAGTTTTTACAAAACTCGGGGGTCCACTGTACATGTATGCTGTTAGTCAGTCATGGGCAATCTAACTGTTTATTCGTAATCTGCTTTGTTTTTATGGGAAAATGTTTGTTATATAGTTGAAGTAATTTGTTAAGAAATATGTCTATCCAATCATTGATACCATTGGCATTGGAGAATTCTGTAGGCCAGTCAACCGTACCTAGCTCTGTTGTGAAGTTACGTATTGATGCCTCGTCATGCTAGTCTAAGATTAGCAGACAGAGGGATCGGGTAGTCGTGTTTGACATGTTTGTCACCAGAAGATCGTGTAAATAAAATTTAAAAAATCATGTGCTACACTAGAAAACATTGAAATAGCCTTCAAATATTTGGATGAGGAAATGACTAAAATTCTGTTTACAATGTATGTTTGACAAAACTAGAATATGTATGCACTAGCAGTGTTATAACTACAATATGAAAGACCAGAAATAAAAAATGCTCTCAGTGGCTGTCAGGAAAAGGATGCATGATAACCACAAACAAGGTCATAAAAGAATATAATACTGTATACATTAATTTCTTTGTACCAAGAGGGACAACAAGCAATCACAGTTTTAAAGTGAAAAAAAAATGGTGTCAAAGGCATATTAAACATTTATAGTAGTACAATAATGGAATGGAATCAAAAAATTATGTAATAGATAGATTCAGCGCTGAGAAAAGACAATCGGAGCATGTGTCTACTCCTATACCTACAAATTGGCATAATAATTTAGTAAAATGAGGATCCTTTTGATACCTTACCTTACCTTTGATATGTTCCAAGAGTCTTTCTACTCCTAGAGCCCGGCCATGGGCCAGGCTCGTCTGGTGCTAGCCTGGTCAACCAGACTTTTGCTGTTGGGGACACAGCTTGGGTGATCTGGCACCTGGTTGAAGCTACTTGTTCAGTTTCCTCTTGAAGACTTCTACACTTGTCCCAGCAGTGTTTCTGATATCTTCTGGTAAGATGTTGAATACAGACTTATTGGCTTCACTGGGGTTATCTTGGGTAATTGAAGCTACAGGATTGCTAATTGAGTCTTCTTCAGTAAGTCAGTGACAGCTTAACCTTGTTTCGTAATGTGGTAGAGAGGTAGACTTGTGAGTGCAGGAAGCTAATGACAACTTAACCTTCCTGTGTAATGTGGAAAGGAGGGAGATTTGGTGGGTTGGTCAGTCAGTAACTCGTGATGTCACATGCAAAACTTTGCAACAATAGTGGACTGAGCCACATGCTTCCTTCAAGAGTTTTACTGAAGTAAATAAGTTTGTATGGGTGGGTCTGAGTTGGACCTGTCTTATTTATATTGGACTGATAAAGCCACTGTGTGACAAAACATTTCTTCAGCCTGGAGAAGAGTTCAGCTCCATAGTCTGGAACACTGTGAATCTGAAGGAACAAAATGCTTACATACAGCCAAAGGCACAGTGCAGAAAATCTTGGAAGGCAACAGAAGAGGCGAAGCCCCACTAGTAGAAGTAGCACTATAATGAGAGGCACTGGCCCTTTCCTCTTCTGTCATCTTTAAGATTTTCTGCGCCTCACCTTCGGCAGGATACAATTCTCCATTCTGTTCCCTCAGATTCACAGTGTTCCATGTTATGGAACAGAACTTTTCTCCAGGCTGAGGGACTGACCACCTCAAAACTACATCATCGAGGGTGATGGACTGATTATATCGTCTCTTCATCTCCACTGCTGCTGCTCCCTTCTCTGTATTCAACTGAAGAAGCCTACTGTGTAGGCGAAACATTTCAGAATATAGACACTTAACTGTTGCACATATTTTACTTATCAACTTGTCAGTATTGAATACCATTATTATATTCACAGATACATATCTTGCCTGTGATGACCTCAATAGCATTTCTTAAATCTGTTAACTCGCTTTATACATTACTCACTTTTGCCATATGGTGGCAAGAGCAGAATGATTCCTATAATTTTTTATCACTATATTTGTAAACAGGCCTATAGATGTAAAATTCTGCATTTAGCATTAAGTTTGAAACAATCACCAGTGGAATGTTAACACTGTACAGCCTCTCCTCACTTAGCGACCTACTCGTTTACCGACGACTCAGACTTATGATGGGTTCTCTGACCAGCATGCATACCAAAATAATGTATATTAGAGCTGATTTCCTATATTCTGTTTATTACAATATACAGTACACTACTGTATGAATATTTAAAATTATACCAGAATGTTATAAATGGTGCAAAGGTGACATTAAAACAATATCAAAGATGGTTGACACAAACCCACTACCATTATAGTATGCTTCTCACTTAGCGACTAATTCGTTTACTGACACGGTCTTAGGAAAGGAACTCTGTCGTTAAGTGAGGAGAGGCAGTATAACATTTGTGGTGCTGTACCATTAAGTCATGCACTGTGTATTTCCCATGCCATACAGTACTATTATCAGAATGCAGGTGCTCCTCGACTTACAATGGGGCTATGTTCTGACAAACCCATTGTAAGTCAAAATATTGTAAGTTGAATATGAATATTAAGCAAATAAATAACTGCTTTCACTGAATAAGTAAATAAACAAATAATTACTGTAACTAAATACAGTGGACCCCCGGTGTTCGTGATTTATTTTTTCCAGAATGCTGTTCAAGTGCCATTACCAAATGAATTTGTTCCCATAAGGAATAATGTAAATTAGACTAGTCCTTTTAGACCCCCAAATATACACTTACAAAAGCACTTACAAAAATACACTTACATAATTGTTCGAGTTTGGAGCATCACGAACACCGGGGTCCACTGTACCAGTATTGAAAAATAAATGAATACAGGTTACAGACTTGCTGCCTTATGCTGGGTAATTAAGTTTCATCTCCAAATTAATTGCTTTTGTAAAGTTTGAGATATAAGTCGAGGAGCATCTGTAGTTGCACTTATTTTTTTATCCATATTCTGGAGTACGGTGGACCCCCGGCTAACGAACACCCCGGAAATTGTACAATTATGTAAGTATAATATTGTAAGTGCTTGTGGAAGTGTATTTTTGGGGGTCTGAAATACTAACCTACGTGACATTATTTTTTAAGGAAGTAAATTCGTTCGGTAATGGCACTTGAGCAGGCTTCTGGAATGAATTTTGTTCGTTAACAGGGGGTCCACTGTAATTCTACCTTTTGCTCAAGTGTAATGTAACGTGTTTTAGGCTTCATTAAAGCTCAAAGTATTTGGAATGTATTCTCTGGAGCGAAGAAGAGATACCTGATAATATAAACATAGAAGCTACTTGAGGGCCTTGTCTCAAATCGGTGCACTACCATAACATTATACAGTGGACCCCCGGCTAACGAACACCCCAGAAATCGTACAATTATGTAAGTATATTATTGTAAGTGCTTGTGGAAGTGTATTTTTGGGGGCCTGAAATAGACTAACCTACGTGACATTATTCCTTAAGGGAGTAAATTCTTTCAGTAATGGCACTTGAGCAGGTTTCTGGAATGAAGTTTTTTCGTTAGCCGGGGGTCCACTGTACTTGGGTGAGAGATATAGGAGGAGGTATCAAATAGACCCAGTGAAAAGCAAAGGCATAATGGGCACAATAAGAGATGACTGGGTTAGCATTATGGGACCAAGACTGTTCAACCTGCTATCAGCAGAATCAGAAATTTGAGGGTGAGTGAAGTTTTCAAGAGGAAACTAGTTGACTACCTGTACCTCTGGCAAGTGCTAGATGATTATGTAGGTCCATGGGCTGTTAATAGCAACAGCCTGTTGAACAGGCAGGGTTGCACAAAAATCTGTCATGGGTATATCACACACAATACTTGTTCCAGTACCATTGTCTGAGCATAGAGGTCTACCTGGAGAGAATTCCAGGGGTCAACGCCCCCGCGGCCCGGTCCATGACCAGGCCTCCTGTTGGACCAGAGCCTGATCAACCAGGCTGTTACTGCTGGCCGCACGCAGTCCAACGTACGAACCACAGCCCGGCTGGTCAGGTACCGACTTTAGGTGCCTGTCCAGTGCCTGCTTGAAGACAGCCAGGGGTTTGTTGGTAATCCCCCTGATGTATGCTGGAAGGCAGTTGAACAATCTTGGGCCCCTGACACTTATTGTGTTGTCCCTCAACGTGCTAGTGGCACCCCTGCTCTTCATTGGGGGGGAAGTTACATCGCCTGCCGAGTCTTTTGCTTTCGTAGGGAGTGATTTTTGTGTGCAAGTTTGGTACTAAGCCCTCGAGAATTTTCCATGTGTATATAATAATGTATATCTCCCGCCTGCATTCTAGAGAGTACAGGTTTAGGAACTTCAAGCGTTCCCAGTAGTTGAGGTGGTTTATCGCACTTATGCGTGCGGTGAAGGTTCTCTGCACATTTTCAAGGTCAGCAATTTCACCCGCCTTGAAAGGTGCCGTTAGTGTGCAGCAATATTCTAGCCTAGATAGAACAAGCGATCTGTAAAGTGTCAACATGGGCTTGGCATCCCTGGTTTTGAAGGTTCTCATTATCCATCCTGTCATTTTTCGAGCAGATGCAATTGCTACTTTGTTATGGTCCTTGAAGGTGAGATCCTCTGACATGATCACTCCTAGGTCTTTGACATTAGTTTTTCGCACTATGTTGTGTTGTTGGAATTAGTTTTGTACTCCGAAGATATTTTAATTTTTTCACGTTTTCCGTATCTGAGTAATTGAAATTTCTCATCATTGAACTTCATATTGTTTTCTGCAGCCCATTTAAAGATTTGGTTTATGTCTGCTTGGAGTCTAGTCGTGTCTTCAACGGTGGACACTGTCATACAGATTTGGGTGTCATCTGCAAAGGAAGACACAGCACTGTGGCTTATATCCCTGTCAATATCTGATATGCTGGCCATTTCCCACCAAGGCAGGGTGACCCGAAAAAGAAGAAAACTTTATAAAAGTTTTTCTTCTTTTTACATTAGACAATTTATACAGGAGAAAGTGTTACTAGCACCTTACTCCCAGCATTTTAGTTGCCTCTTACAACATGCATGGCTTACAGAGGAAGATTCTTCTCCATTTCCTCATGGAGTACATATGGGGTTTGTTCTTAAAATCAGCACATGTCGTAATAATTCACCCTCTCTGCACTACAAAAACAATGGTTTAAACTTTTCACCAACTCAGGTTGGGTATGGCTTTGCAGCTCTGTTATCATTAGCTACTACTGCTAGGCACAAAACAAAGCCACTTGTATGCAGTACCTTTTGGGCAAACTAATCCTACTACAGATTTACCATCACTAATCTGGCATCATTAGGACCTGTAGGGTGCCGGATTAGCGATTTTGCCGGATTATAGAGTGGTTTGGTTAGAATACACTTAACCCAACAGCGATATTTATGCATTGGCGATTTCACCTAATTTACTCCCTATTTTTGGCCCATTCCATTTTCCAGTCTACCAAACTCATAGCTATTTTGCTAATATTCCTTCTATTCTGTCAATTTAGTATAAGAAACTGCATATTTACCTACTTCAATTGCCCAATAATGTGGTCAGAAATCAGTAATTTGGCCAATTTTACACAAATTTCAAGAGATGCCAATTTCAAAATAGGGTCTAGAATAAACAATGCAGACATTCCTGGGGCTAAAATAATGTTTTTTCTGTTCATTAATCATGTCTCCAGACCCCTCTTATATTATGCTTGCTTTCCATTTTGAATTTTTATTCACACAAAAAATAGAAGAGTTACTGTTATGCAGACTACAGCATTATTGTAATAATTGTATAAGTAATGTCAACTCATTTGTGACTGCATATTAGACCAGCCAGTTGGACACATATTTGTTTACTCTTGAACATCAAAAATCAAATATTTCCACTACTTTGAGCTCAATTTCAAGGTACTTTCCCTCATGAACCAATCAAAATCATATGTATTTCTGTAACATATCTAACATTGTATCAAATGATACCAAAAAAAAAAAGCAAGAACACAACTATAAAAACCATTGGAAAATACACTGCAAAGTCGCTGTTTTACACCAATAACACGTTCGCAATTTTCTCTCATTATGCACTGTGTGCTGCAGGATTTGTTTTTATAAAGTGCACACTTACCACACAGATCTGTTCTGTCATATGTAGGCCCAAATTTACCGGTCACAGCTTATCTGAGTGAGCTGAGCTAATGGTGACCGACAGTGGCTTCAAAGCAAACTTATCTTTTATGGACAATGTATGGTGTATGCGCTTTATACAACAAGAAACATTTCTTTTATTCATTGGAACCATGGTTAGGGCTAAAAGTGAGCAGGTTATAACAATAAATGGAGAAAAACAAATTGAAATGACTTATATAGCAAGTAGCGCCACCAAACAGTAGCGGCAGGTTGGTGTGGTGACTCCAGAAATTTGAAATTATGCTAGCCAAAATTTGTGCTGGGTTAGTGATGGCCGACCTGTACTTAAGAATTAGACATAAGCTATTAAGTAGGATTTCTTATGCAGTTAGCTACAATCACATGTACAATAAGAAAGGTAGTTAACCCCTTTGGGAGTCGACAGGCCTTCTTGGAAACACGTTCTCAAGGTCGAAAAATTTTTTGGAAAAAAAAAAAAATTTCTTATGAAATGATAGAGAATCTTTTTCCGATCATAACGACACCAAAAGTTTGAAATTTGAATGAAAACTTACGGAATTATGCTCTCGCGAAGTTATCGGTCACGAAGATGTTTACGCATCAGCGATTTCACCCACTTTGAGCCCTATTTTTGGCCAATTCCAATGTTCCAGTCCACTAAAATCATAGCTGTTTCGAGTGTGCTTGGTGTGCTAGTAGTATGTCCTTGGGGTAACAGTAGTGTGCTTGGTGTGCCATTAGTGTCCTTGGGGTAACAGTAGTGAGTGTGGTACCAGTAGTGTGCTTGTGGAACCAGTAGTGTGCTTGTGGAACCAGTAGTGTGTTTGTGGAACCAGTAGTGTGCTTGTGGAACCAATAGTGTGCTTGTGGTACCAATAGTGTGCTTGTGGAACCCAGCCTTGATCTTCGTCATATTCAGAGCCACGTAAGGCTCTTTCTTGAGGTACAACAATATAGTTCATAAGCTCACCAAGCTGATATATATTTAGTGATACACTTAACCTCGAGCCTTTTTTCTTGTTCGTGTTATTGAGGCCACTTTAGATATTAATAATGTAGTCCTAGAACCTTAACATAGGTTTAGGCCTTAGTAGGCAAACATTAGGATATGTTAGCTAAGGAGAACTGGCAACCCCATGCTTGAATTAGGTAGGCCATTCTTGATACGTGTCTACAACCCTTTCATAGACAGCAGGTGACACAAATTTCACGAAGAGGCCACAGTCAGATGGCCAAAAGCTCCAGCTGCGGGTCATCATATGACTGAGACCCGCGTCTGGAAACACTTGATCTGTTTGCTGTGAAATCTTACCTACCGCCTGCATGAATGTTTAGAGTACAGTCATCTGCATTGGTAAGGGATTCCGAGGTGAAGTAGGTCATTGAAGACATTCATAACAATGAACTAAGTACACATTCTTTTTTGGAACGAAGTCAGACTGTTATTAACTGCCTAGGGAAGTCAAACTTGGTGTTATTACGAGAGTTTACGACAAGTTTGCGTTAGTGTTGCGAGGTGTAGCGGTTCTCAGCGACGACAACTTTCAACACTGCAAGGTTATCTGTTGATAACCACCCTCCCCCTCCTCCCCCTACCCATCCACCTCCCCTCCCCACCCCCCTTCCTGCCTTTCTTAATGTTTCTTCTAGAACTCCATTTCTTCTATCGATTGAGTACAAGAAACCGCCTATTTACCAATTTCAACTACCCAAAATAGTGGTCAGAAAATGACAATTTGGCTAATTTCACACAAATTTCAAATGATGCCAATTTCAAAATAGGGTCCAGAATAAACAAGGCAGACATTCCTGGCACTAAAATAACATCTTCTCTGTTCATTAGTCACGTCTCCAGGCCCCTCTTACATTACTTTTGCTTTCCATTTTGAATTTTTATTCTCACAAAAAATAGAAGATTTACTGTTATGTATACAACTGCATCATTGTAAAAATGGTATAAATAATATCAACGCACTTGTGCAAGAATATTAGACTAGCCAGTTGATGTGTATTGGACGTATGGTGTGATTTGTTTACTCCTGAACATCGGCGAAAATCGAACATTTTCGCTACTTTGAGCTCAATTTCAAGGTACTTGTCATTATCAAACCAATCAAAATCATCTCCATTTCTGTAATATATCTTCCATTCTATTACATGAGACCAAGAAAACGAGAATACATCAATAAATACCATACGAAAATAGACTGCAAAGTCGCTGTTTTAAACAAAAAAAGGGTCAGTTTTTTTTCTCATTATGCAGTGTGTTGTGCAGGATTTTTTTTATACTGCGCACACTGTCCACATACCATTCTTTCATATGTAGGCCTACCAGCCGTTTCCTGCTTAATTTGAAGCCGCTAGAATTTATGCGTACTAGTACGGCACCAACCCCTGCTCGTAAAACGTACTAGTACGGCACCGACCCTGAAAGGGTTAATGAACATATGGTACAATTTTAAAATTATGAGTTATTATTTCAAACTGATTCAGTGATTTGTTTTGTTGAGCGATTAAAGAGAGATGGTGACTTGTTCTGTCAATACCCATAAAGAATATTATAGTTAGTGCTTTCTTTCGAAGTCCATTTTTTATTTTTCTAACTTATGGTATCATAAATTAACCTCTTATGTGCCAGTGTTTGTTCAGTGATGCGTGTGTGTGTGTATACTCACCTCATCCATTTGTGGTTGAAGGAGTCGAGTCATAGCTCCTGGCTCTGCCTCTTCACTGATCGCTACTAGGTCCTCTCCTTGCTTCATGAGCTTTATCAGACCTTGTCTTAAAACTATGTATGGTTTCTGCCTGTAGTCGCCTAGTTGTGGTTGCAGGGGTCGAGTCTTAACTCCTGGCCCCGCCTCTTCACTGGCCGCTACTGGGTCACACTCCCTGCGCCATGAGCTTTGTCATACCTCTTCTTAAAGCTATGTATTGAGCCTGCCTCCACTACATCGCTTCCTAAACTATTCCACTTCCCGACCACTCTGTGACTGAAGAAATACTTCCTAACATCTCTGTGATTCATCTGAGTCTTCAACTTCCAACTGTGTCCCCTTGTTGCTGTGTCCCATCTCTGGAACATTCTGCCTCTGTCCACCTTGTCTATTCCTCTCAGTATCTTATATGTCGTTATCATGTCCCCCCTATCTCTCCTGTCCTCCAGTGTTGTCAGGTCGATTTCCCTTAACCTCTCCTCGTAGGACATACCCCTTAGCTCCGGGACTAGTGTGTGTGTGTGTGTGGACATCTAAATTTGCTGAGTCAGGGTAAGGCAGCTGTCAAAATGACATATTATACCATTACTCACCACCCTCACTGCCTGTCAACCTGTCAACACAAATGGGGTAGCATGTCTTCTCCCCCACAACCTTCCTTCCTTTCCTTCCTACCTTCCTAGCTTCCTTTCTTCCTTCATTCCTTCCTTTCTTCCTTCCTTTCTTTCCTACTTATTTCCTTCCTTCCTCTCATCTCTTCCTCCCTGCCTTCCTTTCTTCCTTCATTCCTTCCATCCTTTCTTTTTTCCTTCCTTTCTTACTTCTTTTGTTCCTTCCTCTCATCTCTTCCTTCCTTTCTTAATTCCTTCCTTCCTTTCTTTCCTCCTTCCTTACTTCTTCTTTCCTTCCTTCCTTTCCTCCTTCCTTCCTTCTTCTTTCCTTCCTTCCTTTCCTCCTTCCTTCCTTCTTCTTTCCTTCCTTCCTTCCTTCCTTCCTTCCTTCTTCTTTCTTCCTTCCTTCCTTCCTTCTAGTATCCTGGGCATTGCTTTCGGTCACAAACTCCTCAAAACCATGAAATTCATCTTCAGACACTTCCATCTTTGTTAGAGCTATCACTGAGGAAGAGAAGAGTCCCAGATGCACCAAGGAGTCAGATAATTCTTACCGCTAGGCATGCTGAACAAGGACTACTGAAATGGCGTTCCCACAATGCACCACTGGCTTCCTGATTTTTTTTATACTGCGCACACTGACCACACACACCCATTCTCTCACTATGGGCCTACCAGCTTTCTCCTGCTTGATTTGAGGCCGCTAGAATTTGTGTGTATTAATACGTCAGAAACAGTGGCTCGTAAGACGTATATATACGACCGAAACAGTCAAAGGATTAAATCTGAAAATAATGCATAATGTAGGGATGAAACAAAGTATCGGTGGGTCTCGGCTAATTTTGATGGTATATGAGCATCAGCCTATAATGGAGTATCATTATTGGTGGGTATTGGGCAATCTTGACTGGTTAATTTTTATGGTAGTATCAGTATCATTATCAATACAGTCATCCCTCGGTTTTCGATTTTAATCCGTTCCAGATGGATTGGCTAAAACCAAAATCGGTGAAAACCAAAACTATTTTCCCCATAAGAAATAATGGAAATTCAATTAATCCGTTCCAGAAACCCAGAAGTTTGGAAAAAAAAAATTTGGGGGGGCCTTAAAGATAGATTTACATGCACAAATGAATGAACTCTATGTGACACTTACCTTTATTGAAGACTGATGTTGCTGGATGGAAGAGAGGGAGGAGGGGAGATTGAAGAGACCCTATTTTTGGGAAGGGGAATCCCCTTCCATTAGGAATTTAGGTACCAAGTACTTATCCGGGGTCACTTCCCTGCATGCCTGCTACACTCCCTCCCTGCCTGATACACTCCCTCCATGCCTGCTACACTCCCTCCCCTCCTGCTACACTCCCTCCCTGCCTGCTACACTCCCTGCCTGCTAAACTGCCCAACAGCCTACTTACTCCCCCCATGCCTGGAGGGTAACACTTTGCCAATGCCTGTGACAAATGAAGCCTTACTGGTGTATCTAAATCCCATCACTGGTCACAAGCTAACTCTGCTGCTGAGCTAACAGCTTCCACATTTTCTTAGATTGCTAATTTCCCATTTAGAATACATTGCATAATTCCACTCATGCCTCCTGTTGGACAATCCCTGTCATCCTCCAAACTCGCTGAAAATTTGAGGATATTCATCTGAGCTCCCTCATCAGCTACACTCCCTCCTCAGCCATGACAGCATCCCAAATACATGCTAACTCCCTGCAAAGTGCTTGACACTCCACTGCATAACCTGTTACATTTCCAATGCATGCATGTGTACACCTGCATAGATGTTAGACTACCACTTGACTCCTGTTTAGACTCCTGAGGGATAGTGCTGACAAAATCCTGGGTACCTGCCCGAGCCTGTCTGAGCATGACACTGTTAGAGCTCTGATGACATTTGTAGCCGAACTCCACTGAAGATTCAACTTCAACCACTGACATAAGCAGAGGTCAACTTTAAGAGGTGGATGAAAATGGAAGAATGTCCCTCGATTGATCTGCCTAGGATGTCCCAGCATAGCATGATACACTCCACCTGCGTTGCACATGCTACATCCTGCAATGCACATGTACATCAGATGCAAAGAATCGCAGACACTCCCTGACATGACATGACTCACTCCGTGCATCGAAAGGAAGTAACTCCCTGCAAATCTTACACCCTGCATGTAATGGTAGATTCCCTCCAAACACTGCTACTACCCACCTGCTCACTCCTGCATACATCTACACTTCTTCATAACTGTGACATCTTACATACAGTGAAGACTTACAATTTTATCATTTACAGTTTATTTTTCTACTAACCGATATTTATAAGTAAAAATTTGGATTGTATTACGTTTATGCTTACGGTTACTACCGGACTTTCTGTACTCCATACCTGTACTCGCTGGCGCCCACGCTGCAACAGTCACTCCAGGAAGCTCAGTGCTAACTTGCTTTACACTCCGCATGATGCGACCACCCACCCACACTCCACGCACTTCTACTCATATTTTCATTATTTCTCTTTTTTCAGTGTCTTCACTTTACTCAAAGAAGGCTACCTTGGGTCCAAGGAACTATCTTAGTGCAACCTATCAAGGGAAAAGAAAAGAATGTACATAAAGTGAGAAGGGGGAGATAATAGAAAAATGTATGAAAGTGGGAGTGCGTATGGCAGTGAGCTGGCCGGCTGTTGGTACTGAACCAGTTTTACCATACGCTACCATTGTGAACTAAAAAATTCAAACTGAACAAATTTCAAAAGCTGTTGGCAAAAAGATGTGCATCCCTTGGGATTTTATCACTAAAATATACAGACTCACAAAGTGCTGGAAAATGTGGAAAGGTTGTTGGTGTGGATCAACGAGAAACAGTTAGCAGGAGATACTGTTTCGGAGGGAATAATATGTGAAAAGCAAGGCAGTTACATGATGATCTCCTTAAGAAAATGCCTGCAACGAGTGAAGTGAGCGAATTTAAAGCCAGCAGAGGCTGGTTTTACAAATTTAAGAATCGAAGTGGCATACATAGTGTTGTGAGGCATGGTGACGCAGCCAGTTCTGACAAAAGTGCGGCTGAAAAATATGTTCCTGAATTCCAGGAGTACCTAGAGGCTGAACAATTCCTCCCCCAACAAGTGTTTAATTGTGATGAAACAGGCCTGTTTTGGAAGAAAATGCCCAACAGGACCTACATTACTCAGGAGGAAAAGGCACAGCCAGGACATAAGCCTATGAAAGACAGGCTAACTTTGATGCTTTGTGCCAATGCCAGTGGTGATTGCAAAGTGAAGCCTTTACTGGTGTATCTTTTTTAAAATCCCGAGTGTTTGGCAGATGCGGTGTCAGCAAGTCTAACTTGTGTGTGATGTGGAAGTCTAACAAAAGGCTTGGGTCACAAAGGACATTTTCTTAGATTGGTTCAATGAAGTGTTTGGCCCCAGTGTGAAGAAATATCTATTGGACAATAATTTGCCACTTAAGTGCCTCCTGATAATGGACAATGCTCCTTGTCATCCTCCAAACTTGGTAGAGAAAATTGTGGAGGAGTTTAAATTCATCAAAGTGAAGTTCTTGCCCCTAATACCACTCCTCTCCTCCAGCCCATGGACCAGCAGGTCATTTCCAACTTTAAAAACTCTATACCAAAGCAATGTTTCAAAAGTGCTTTGATGTGACCCTAGACATGAACATAACCTAAGAGAATTTTGGAAAAACATTTCCATATGCTGCATTGTGTACACCTTATAGGTAAGGCTTGGGAGGAGTGACTACCAGGACTTTGAACTCTGCCTGGAGAAAATTGTGGCCAGACTGTGTCCTAGAGAGGGATTTTGAAGGTTTTGGGGCTGAGCCTCAGAACCCTGAGCCTGAGCCTGAGCCTGAGCCTGTTTTGGAAGAAATTGTGGAATTGGGCAAGTCTTTGGGGTTAGAGGTGAGTGGTGAGGATGTGGAACAGTTGGTGGAGGAGCACAAGGAAGAGCTAACCACTGAAGATCTGCAAGAGCTTCAACAGCAACTGGAACAAGAGAGCAGAGGTCAGGACAATGGTTCAGAGGAGGAGGTGGAGGTGGAACAAAAATGGAAGAATGTGCCTTCTTCAAGGATTAGGAGATCTGTGCCAAATGGAGTGATGTGCAAGCATTTATGGATGAATATCACCCTAACCATGCTGTTGCAGGCCGTGCTGGCAACCTGTACAATGACACAGTGGTGTGTCATTTCAGGGATGTGTTAAAGAATCGCCAGACACAGAGCTCCCTGGACAAATTTGTTGTTAGAAAGAGGTCTAGTGACTCTCAAGCTGGTCCTAGTGGCATTCAAAGAAAAAGGGAAGTAACCCCAGAAAAGAACTTACCACTGCAGTGTTAATGGAAGGGATTCCCTTCCCAAAAACTAGCATACTACTCCACCTTCTCCCCTCCTCCCGTCCTCCACACATCAACAACTCTTCAATAAATGTAAGTGACATGTTATTGTACAATATTTGCATGTGTATTTATGTATTCTTTATTCAATTATTTATTATTTAATGTCTAAAAGTTCTAAAAAATATTTTATATAACTACTTTTGGAAGTCTTGGACGGATTAAATTTATTTCCATTATTTCTTATGGAGAAAATTGATTCGTTTAACGATTGTTTCGCCTTAAAATATGCCCTCTCTGACGGATTAATATCGTAAGTCGGGGTACCACTGTACCTGCTACACTCCCTACATACCTGTTACACTCGCTGCATACATGCTACACTCCCTGCATACATGTTACACTCCCTGCATACCTGTTACACTCCCTGCATACATGCTACACTCCCTGCATACATGCTACACTCCCTGCATACCTGCTACACTCCCTGCATGCATGCTACACTCCCTGCATGCCTGCTACACTCTTAAGCTCCATCGTGTTTCTCACTTTCACTATCATATTTTTCTATTATTTCTTTCTTCATTTCTACAGTGTTCCTCACTTTCTTTACCAAAGAACTGGCACTAGGAGCTTTCTTTGGGCCCATGGTAACTTATTTAGTAGTCACACACAATAATCAAGGGCCAAAAAGAATGAATTGTTAATAAATGTTTTGTATGAACCCCTGGGGTGATGTTCACTCAAGCATAAGCAATGCTAGACTGCGTGACAATGTGCGTGGGAGGTGCGTGGGTGGCGGGCCTACGGCCTTTGTATGTGCGCGGCACTGGTGGACAGGTCCCATACGGTCGGCGAAAACTAAAACAATCTGCGAAAACTGAGACAAATTTTCCCCGAAAAAAGTCGGCGAAAACTGGGACAATCGAAAACCAAGGGATGACTGTATAGGCAAACATTTTGGCATTGTCCCATCACTAGTAAAATATACAGTAATGGAATCACAAACTTGACAAGTTTGAACTGCATGCATGTAAACCACCGCCACCACCACCACCTACCACCACCACTGCCACCTACCACCACCACCGCCACCTACCACCAGTAGAAAGAGACTCAGAACAATACACAGATAACCCGCACATGGAAGAGAGGAGTTTACAATGATGTTTTGGTCCGACTTGGACTATTTACAAAGTCAGCGTGACTTTGTAAATAGTTCAAGTCAGACCAAAACGTCATCGTAAACTCCTCTTCCATGTGTGGGTTATTTGTGTATTGTTCCAGTCATGTTATTGTGCCTTTTTTTGTTATTTATTGACTCTCAAAACTTATCAAAGATAAAGGTATACCATCACCACCTACCACCATCGCTTACCACCACCAGAAAGACTCTCAGAACTTATCAAAAATAAAGGTATAACATCACCACCTACCAACAGTAGAAAGACTCTCAGAACTTATCAAAGATAAAGGTATACCATCACCACCTACCACCATCACCTGCCACAACCATCAGTAAACATCAGTAAAAAATACCACATATTACCAACCCTAAAACAAGTTTTTTTACTAAATACTAAATTCACCCAGAGCATTATTCCCATGCTGGGAGTGCAAACCATCCCCAGAAATATGAAACATCATCAAAATAACAAAAGCATACTGTATTGCAGGCTTTTATCATGCTCTCTTGTTAGGACGTTTGTATACTGGAGTCATAGTAACCTCCTGTTATTGATGGGTTTATGGGTTACGATGGCCTAAGGCAGGGGTACTTAACTTTTTTAGATTGCCCAATATGTCCCTATACCCCCTTCACCAGACTGTCGAAATCATCATCATGTCCTATTAACCCTTTCAGGGTTTTTGACGTACTAGTACGGCTTACGCACCAGGGCGTTTGACGTACTAGTACGCCTAAATTCTAGCGCCCTCAAATCAAGCAGAAACAGGCTGGTAGGCCTAGATGTGAGAGAATGGGTCTGTGCGGTCAGTGTGCGCAGTATAAAAAAAATCCTGCACCACACAGTGCATAATGAGGAAAAAAAACTCTGACCGTGTTTTTGGTTTAAAACAGCGACTTTGCAGTCTATTTTCGTATGGTATTTATGCTTGTATTCTCGTTTTCTTAGTCTCATTTGATAGAATGGATGATATATTACAGAAATAGAGATAATTTTGACTGGTTTCACGATGACAAGTACCTTGAAACTGAGCGCAAAGTAGCGAAAATGTTTGATTTTTGCCTATGTTCAAGAGTAAACAAATCACGCCATGCGTCCAATACACATTAACTGGGTAGTCTAATATTCTTGCACAAGTGTGCTGATATTATTTATACCGATTTTACAATGATGCAGTAGTATACATAACAGAAAATCTTCAATTTTTTGTGAGAATAAAAATTCAAAATGGAAAGCAAAAGTAATGCAATAGGAGCCTGGAGACGTGACTAATGAACAGATAAAATGTTATTTTAGTGCCAGGAATGTCTGTCTTGTTTATTCTGGACTTTATTTTGAAATTGGCATCTTTTTGAAATTTGTGTGAAATTGGTAATATTGTCAATTTCTGACCGCTTTATTGGGTAGTTGAAATCGGTAAATTGATGGTTTCTTGTACTCAATCGATAGAACAAATGGAATTCTACAATAATAGCTATGATTTTCGTAGACTGAGACATTGGAATTGGCCGAAAATAGGGCTCAAAGTGGGCGAAATCGCCGATACGTAAATATCTTCGATACCGCTAACTTTGCGAGAGCATAATTCCGTTAGTTTTTCACCAAATTTCATACTTTTGGTGGTGTTATGATCGGAAAAAGATGCTCTATCATTTCATAAGAATTTTTTTTTTTTTCCCCAAAAATGTTTCGACCCTGAGAGAGAGTTAAGAATCAAGGTCTCGACCCTGAAAGGGTTAAGTACCGACATCACAAGATGTCGGTAGTTTGGTGCATCATCAGTCCTATTAGGTACCAGTATGACTTCAAAAGATGTCACTAGCTTGGTGTTACTTTACATATGGATAGCTACAACAGAACAAATTATAGTTTATTCTAATGTAACAACAACTTTTTTAAATTGTTCAGAGATCGAGTTCCATACTCCCATTATTTGGCTCCCATTGTCTTATTATTTGGTTCCCATATCCCCAAGGGGTATGGATACCCTCGGTTAAGAAGCCCTGACCTAAGGGGCTGTGGGATTGACTACCAGAATGTTACTGTTGATATAATCTGTTTATGTCGTGTTAATAATTTTAAATGAAATTATAATTAAGTAACATTTCCTTCGTGTTCTCAACGATAGAAATGAGGGTAGGATGGAGCAAGGGGGGGAGGAAGTAACAAGTAGATGTAAATATTGCTGAGTGACAACAGACTTCTGTGCCAGCCTGCTGGTGCGCAGGTCTCGCTCTCGTCTGATCGTTGGTGACAAATTTCCCAAATTATCTCTTGGACCCCTGTACAAAAATACAAACAAATATTTATTCACTTGCATAGTATACAATGTAAGATTTACATGTAATAAATAAAATACTGTTAAGCACAATGAGAGCCACTAGCATGCCTGAGCATTTCAAGTAGACAAATCCTAGTGATTACACACTACTTAACCCTTTCAGGGTCCAGAGGCCAAATCTCAGAGTGACAGCCAGGGTCCAAGAATTTAAAAAAAATATTATTTTTTTTATGAAATGGTAGAGAATCTTTTTATGAAGGTAATAAAACAAAAAGTACGAAATTTGATGGGAAATTTATGAAATTACACTCTCACAAATTTTGATGCGTCAGCGATATTTACGCATCGGCGATTTTGCCGACTTTGACTTCCATTTTAGGCCAATTACAATTTTTCAGTCGACCAAATTCTTAGCTATTTCACTAGTATTACCTCTATTTTATCGATTGAGCACAAGAAATCGCCCAGTCAACTGTTTCAACTACCCAATAAAGGAATTGGAAATTGGTAAACTGGCCAATTTAACACAAAGTTCAAAATATTCCAATTTCAAAATAGGGTCCACTAAACTAACATTTCTTCTGTTCATTAGTTATGTTTTCAGGCTTTACAAATGAATTTCATTTTGATTTTTTATTCACATAATGAATTTTTATTCACACCAAAAAATAGAAGATTTACTGTTATGCAATGTTGTAATAATTGTATAAATAATATCAGTACATTCGTGAATGTATATTAGACCCAAAAGCTGATGCGTATTAGATGCGTGATGTCATTTGTTTACTCTTGAACATCGGTAAAAATCGAACATTTCCGCTATTTTGAGCTCAGTTTCAAGCCATTTTCAGTACTAAAACCAATCAACATCATCTCTGTTTCTGTAATATATCTTCCATTCTATCAAATGAGAACAAGAAATCGTGAATACAGCTGTAAAAAACATATGAAAAACACCGTAAAGTCTCTGTTTTTTATCCAAAATTACGGTCTCGGTTTTTCTCTCTCATGCACTGCGTGCTGCAGGATTTGTTTTATGTGGTGCACAATTACCACATAGATGTACTCTCTCATATCTAGGCCCAAATTTACCGCTCACAGGTTATCTGAGTGAGCTGAGCTCATGACGTAGATCTTCGGCTTGAACCCTTGCTTCAAAGCCGTAGATCTACGGGACGGACCCTGAAAGGGTTAAAACTAGACATAGATCAAAGAGTGGTAAATTATAATTACAGCCTTTCCTCACTTTACGATGGAGTTCCGTTCCTGAGACCACATTGTTAAACGAATTTGTCGCTAAGTGAGGAGCATACTATAATGGTAGTGAGTTTGTGTCAACCATCTTTGATATTGTTTTATAACATTTCTGGTATACATATTTTTAAATGTTTATATAGTAGTGTACTGTATACAGTGGACCCCCGGATTACGTACTGCTCCAAACTCGAACAATTATGTAAGTGTATTTTTGTAAGTGTATTTTTTGGGTTCTAAAAGGACTAATCTAATTTACATTATTCCTTATGGGAACAAATTCGTTCAGTAACGGCACTTGAACAGAATTCTGGAACAAAATAGTGACGTAATCCGGGGGTCTACTGCACATTATTTAGGTATGAATACTGGTCAGAGAGCCCGTCGTAAGTCCGAGGCGTCAGTAAATGAGTACGTATGTCACTAAGTGAGGAGAGGCTGTATACATTTTTTTTAGTTATTTTCTTCTGCTTGCTGGGCACATTAAAAGAGAGGCATCATTCATCAGTGCCATTTTTTCCTCTGCATACATATAATGTTTTTGGTGGGAAGTTGGTTGCCCAGTGAGGTGAGGGGTATAGGTTTCCCACTGGGGCTTAGGCGAGGAACACTGTGTCAACATTCGTGGTCCCAGATTATTGAACATCTTACCAGAAGATGTCAAAAACACTGCTGGGACAAGTGTAGAAGGCTTCAAGAGGAAACTGGACAAGTATCTTCACCAGGTGCCATCAACCAGGCTGTGATATGTGGGTCAGCAGGTCACTAGCAGCAACAACCTGGTTGACTAGGCTAGCACCAGATGAGCCTGGCCCATGGCTGGGCTCCAGGAGTAGAAAAACTTTGGAAGCTCATCAAAGGTAAATCAAAGAGGGGTCCACTTGACCCAAATGGGAAATTTTAGTTCTTGTTTTTATTTGCAATGGGAAATAATACCCAGCTTTGGGTATTATTTCTTCCCTGTTCATTGGGTAACAGAGCGCAATACAGTAACAGCTATCAGTGACCCTTAACCCATTAACCCAGGCATACACGGAAATTAAATTTCCTGTGTGTGGGGCAAGATTTCTAAAAAAAAAATTTCTTGGATTGAAAGAGGGAACTATATGGACCTGTCAGGTCTTGTATTTATTCAAAGGCTGAGGTCAAAAATATTGGCAGATAGTATATTTGAAGGCATGAAATATTGTGCATATTAGCATGCAGGACAGTCACCACCTGCATGCTAGTACGTTGTACACATTTAAAGGGTTAAAACCAACAACAAGAGACAAATGCAGGACAATGTGATCGCATTGTACTGCATTTCTCTCTCTCTTTCCATCATTGGTATTTTATACCATTTTTCTCAATCGCAAACCCTAATCCCCAGGAGCTTGTAGGGCTCAATACGGCTTGTTGTTGTGGTGGTGGTTCTTAACCACAACAACCCAAACAACAATAAAGGACGTCCTTCCTCTCATGTGTCCTTGTTTGTCACAAGAGTTTATTAACTAAACTGATACACAATGTATATGAAGTAGGTACTGTATACCCACTATAAGTTCCTCTCATTTTAATGTGGATTATATAAAGAAAGGTAGTAGAGAACATTTTCAGTAAATACTGGTAGTAGTCCCCCATAGACAGGTGCAGAATGTGTGAACCTAGAATCTGACTGGCTTATCAAAAAGTACAAGTTTAACAACTAAATAATGTACTTGCAGTATATCTAGTTTCCGTTTATTTTAATCCTGATTATGCAAATGGAGGCAAGCAAAGAATATGTAAATCTGGGTGGAATGCCATAAAGTTTGTATATACAGTATATATTATCTCAGTGGCCCCACATTTTAGCTCTAGTGATGAAAATAATTAAAAACACTGAATGTTTTGACTACTGTTGACAGCTAATTTTGTCACATGATCTGTTAAATAGACTTGACCACAGTGGTGATAAACAATTTATAAAAGGCTTATGCTACAGTGGTCGTATAAATTCCAAAGTTGATCCAAGTTAATTTAGGCACACAGTTATTATACATACAGTGGACCCCCGGATTATGTACTGCTCCAAACTCGAACAATTATGTAAGTGTATTTTTGTAAGTGTATTTTAGGGGGTCTAAAAGGACTAATCTAATTTACATTATTCCTTATGGGAACATTCGTTCGGTAACGGCACTTGAATAGCATTCTGGAACGAAATAATGACGTAATCCGGGGTCCACTGTAATGTAAATTACCTAGGATAACCCAAAAAAAGTCAGTGACATTTTCATTAGGGTCATTTCTCCAGTTCTTCAGCGGGAGTTACATCCATGAATGTGGTGTCGCCATCTGAGGTGTTCATTCTCTTTTTAAGATTAGTGAGGCTCAAGTGCAGCTTTTTTTTTTATTTGTTTTTTGATGCTTCTGCATTAGTTTTACTGAGGTTGATGCATTCAGGTCTGCAGTTGTCACACCTTAGACTGGCTCTACCAGGATACTCTTGGCATTTGCTTTTTGATGGTTTATCTTCAGCGGCATCATGAATTTTCCGTTCCTCAACTTTTCAATCAACAGGGGACTGGGAATTTTCTGCAGTGATTCAGTTGGTGGCTCCCATTTTGAGTTTTGCTAGGATGCAGTCCCTGTTCAGAGGGTATATCCCACATGCACCAAATCCACTTTTAGCAAAAATTGTCCATATCAAGCAGCTCCTAGAGATGGAATTGCACGTGGAAAAAGACTGTTATGTACAGTTCGGGACATTTATTAGAGGAAACGTTTTACCACAAGTGGCTTCTTCAGTCCATTAGAACTGAAGATGCCACTTGTGGCAAAACACTTCTAATAAATGTCCTGAACTGTACATAAGTGCCTTTTTCGACACCTTGTCGGTATCACCATACCATTTTTCACAGCAAGACAACATAGTGCTTTCTTTGCCTCTTTTTTCCAGTTGGTAAGTACAGTGGACCCCCGGAAATCGGACATAATTCGTTCCAGAATGCTGTTCTAGTGCCGTTACCGAACAAATTTGTTCCCATAAGGACAAATGTAAATTAGATTAGTCCGTTTCAGACCCCCAAAAATACACTTACAAAGGCACTTACGAAAATACACTTACATAATTGTTCGAGTTGGGAGCAGTACGATTTCCGGGGGTCCACTGTACAGTGCACCATACATGCTTCATTGATCCATAGAAAGCTACATCTGGTGACTACAGCATATCAGTACTGTTGGGTGGCAAAAAATTCGAACTTGATGTTGTGATCCTCGCAAAGCTCTAGGTCTTCAGCACCAAAACGTGAACTTGAGTTGCTATACTGTTTTAAGAGTAACTACTCAATTTATAAATATTGTGCAATAGTTTCAGGCAATATTCAAGTTGGTACTAGATAACTGTGCTTCATATTAGTCATAATCATGAAATTACTAGAAAATTAATAGGCAAATAGTACAGTAGTTCCGTGTATCGGAGGGGAATATAATATTCCAAGACCTACCGTGAATACCTGAAACCGTGGATAGTAATGAACCCTATACGTACTGTATATAAGTCGTTTTTTATTTACATGCATACCTATGAGAAAGTTTAATTGATAAATTTTGCATATGTCGAGAATTAGCACTTTTTCACTGATGGGAAGCACTTCATGCCTTCTCTTAGGCTTTGAAGAACTGCCAGCATCACTGTTGTGCTTTGGGCCATTATTAAGTAAAATTAATGGTTATTTTCGGGCCATTGTAAACTGTGGATAACTGAAACCGCGGAAACCAAATCCATGGATATGGCGGCTCTACTGTACTATCCTAGGTTGTCCCCAATTGTAGTTCTGGAGGTAAGTGCTAGAAATACATACATAATAGTGACTTTATTGAACCAGTCATTGAAGAGGTAGGAAGCAAAGTAGCTTGATTTGTACAGCTTTGTAACATGACCTCACACCACAGGATGCAAGGTTGAAGTTCATAATGTCATTGTGGGTTTTTCAGCGATTGTGGTGGTGGGTTGCCGAAAGGGTAATCACTGATGAATCAGTCGCTGAAACAACGGAATTCATTTCTCATGGTAGTGCCACAGTATCCTCCCTTTGCTTTCTTCTGTAATTACTTATCACACTATTATCAATAACCAACTCGTTCATAAATTGTATAAATACACCTTGGGTTAGTAAGTGGCTTAAATGCACAACAATGTGTAATTGGTGAAAATATATATTACTAGCCTTCTTGACCTGTCTCTTAGCTATTTATCCAAAAATTATTGATTACTAGCCTTCTTGATCTGTCTCTTAGCTATTTATCCAAAAATTATAGATTACTAGCCTTCTTGACCTGTCTCTTAGCTATTTATCCAAAAATTATAGATTACTAGCCTTCTTGACTTGTCTCTTAGCTATTTATCCAAAAATTATAGGTTACTAACCTTTTTGACTTGTCTCTTAGCTATTTATCCAAAAATTTACGGCTTGCTATTAGATGACTCACGATATCGTAGTAACACGATTTCAAACAAATCGCAGGTCGGGCGGGGCTTGAACCCATAGCTGGCTTAGGCCACTAGGTGACTTGGACTTGCCTAGCATGGGTCAGTAGGCCTGCTGCAGTTCTTCTTTTTCATGTTCTTATGTGTGCTAACCAGTGGTTAGCACACTGGCTTTTAAGTTTTAGTACTCTTGTCATGGATTTGAACCCCACCCATTTTGTAATTTGGTAAGCCATTTGATGTTTATGTGGTACTATTCAAAATTGACACAGAATTTCAATCATGTCAAAATATGTTGCTCGATTGCATGTTATTCAACTGTCTACTGTTCTTAAATTGATAGAAAATAAACTTAATAGAGGTGGACCCCGCTTATGCAGCAGGTTAGGTTCTAGGCTAGTGTGCACAGAGCACTGAATAACATATAGGTTCCAGTGCTCCTCAGATCCCACGACCCCTATTCTCTCCCATATCAGCCTTTTGTGGTGGAAATTGAAGGTGGCAGAATGGAGCCTCCTTAAAAAGTCTTATCAAACAAGTTTGCATCCTCTGGCAAGTATGGAGTTTGTTAGACAACTTGTTACCCATAGGTGGAGGTGATAGTATACAGTGGACCCCCGAGTTACGAGCACCTCGGAAATCGTACAATTATGTAAGTGTAATATTGTAAGTGCTTTTGTAAGTGTATTTTTGGGGGTCTGAAATGGACTAACCTTCTTTACATTATTCCTTAAGGGAGAAAATTCGTTCGGTAATGGCACTTGAGCAGCCTTCTGGAATGAATTATGCTCATAACTCGGGGGTCCACTGTATTTGATTTTTTCATGGTTTGGTTCACAGTTAACTCACAATTTGGAGAGGAAACTTTAACTGATATTTTGATTCTTGATAGGATGATGATCAGACGAGTCCATCGCAAGTCGAAAATATCTTAAGTCGAATGTGAATATCATATGCTAAATAAGTATACGTGTACAACTACTGACACTGGATAAGTAAATAAAAAATAATTAGTTATACCTTTGATATACCTTTGAAGAGTTTCTCTACTCTCTGAGCCCGGCCATGGGCCAGGCTCGTCTCGTTCATAAATACCAGTACTGAAAAGTAAATGAATACAAGTTACGAACTTGCTGCCTTTATGCCAGGTAATTATCTCAAATTTGTAAGTCAAGGATCACCTGTATAGCAGCTGTGACTTGAAATGTTAATGTGAAGCACTAAACCCATATGGGTCATTCAGCACAAGGAATGGTGGAGGATCAATCCTACATTTGCTGATTTTCAGCCAGCAAAGCTACCTTACCTTTGATAAACCTCTGATTAGTTTAAAGAGTTTTTCCTACTCCCGGAGCCCAGCCTTGGGCCAGGCTCATTTTGTGCTTGTCTGGTTACCTAGGCTGCTGCTGCTGCTGCTGCTGCTTGCAGGGGTTCATAGCATAGAGATTTTATTTCTTTGCAATATTTACAATGTGTGATTACAATTTTGATTTGTTAAGTGCAAAGAAAGCCATTTATGCCGGGTCATTTGAGGTTGCCTCTCTAGATTGGGTTGATAGTGAATTATCCACCTCATGATATCGTAACATATTCTTCATTATTATAGTGATGAGGGAAATGTTTCACTTTACACCAGCATTATCACTTTAGTTATAACTTAGTGTTAAGGAAAACACTAATAATCTCCCAGCACTGCTACCATAACTTTATTATGGCACAAGTCGTATTGACTAACTTAATACTCTCTAAATAATTCTTTTCTAAAGAGTGAGTGAGGTAGGTGATATCTTTTTTTCTAGTCTCATTGTATTACATATAAAATGAATTGACAATTTTTTTATAAGTGTTCTTTGTATTTTAAATATGTATAGTACACGTTATTGGAATCTTAGTCCCTGTTCAAAACCAGTTACAAACCCGATTTCTTTTTTAAACTCAGGATTTTTACTCATTACAGAATATATGTAAGTTGGAGTAACTTACCTGTGTACCATATATGTGGCCAAGTTTATATTGCGAGAGCATTTTGCTCTGTGTATAACTTTGTCAAGTCTTGATAAAGCTCTACACAGAGCAAAAACAGTCTCCTTGATGGCTTGTTCTTCTTTTGTGTCTTTTGCTGATCCTCTCAGCATCTTGCCCTTATACTATCTTGTATTGCTAGGCCCTGTATACCTTATATCTTGTATTGCTAGGCCCTGTATACCTTATATCTT
>WNWK01024370.1:0-29843 GCA_009830355.1 Cherax destructor
CTCACATGTTTGCCATTTCTTTCCCCTCCATGAGCTGGTTGTTTTTGGTCGTCTCTCTCATTCTGTTGTTCGCCTTGATCCATGGATGCACTAATACTCTATCTCTGATATAGTGTACATATTTTATAAAGCCTTATAATATACTTATATATATATAATTGCTTTAAGGAAATACAATTAAAAGCTTTTTCTACTGTGTTTCTTGTCAAGCCCCTTTTTACACCAGGATAACATGCCTTAGATTCTGGGGTTGTAATAGTAACGACATGAAGGAAGGAATAGACTGGGAAGTGCCCCTTTTTGTAGATGAGGGAAGTTGATCAAGAGAATTCAATGGGACGAGGACCAGGCAGAACTAAAAAGGTATCTGGACAGGCTGAAGCCTGGCCCAAAAAATTGGTTCTGGGTTCAACCGCACCAGGGCAAAGTCATGAAATTGGGGAATGGAAAAAAGACCGCAGACAGAGTACAGTCTGGGGGCCAGAGACACAAACCTCCCCAAGAAAAATATCTGGGGGTGAGTATAACACCGGCACATCCCCTGAGGCGCACATAAACCAAAAAACCTGCAGCATGGGCGCCTAGCAAACCTAAGAACACATTTAAATCAAAGGGAATGTTCAGGACACTGTACACTGTTAATTGATATTGGGGGAAAACCCAGTTTTAACCCCCCCTGCCAAGCACAAAAAAAACTGAGAAAAGGAGGGTTTCAAAAAGACACACGGGGGCTAAGGGGATGTCCTCGAGGAGAGGGGTTGGAAAATCGACCTGGCGACTTGAAGGACAGGGAGATAGGGGTGATATAATAACGACATAAAATCGAGAGGAATTGACAAGGTGGACAAAACAGAATGTTCCAGGATGGGGCACAGCAACAAGGCTACACAGTTGGGTGTTGAGGGCTCAGGTGAATCACAGGGATGTTAGGAAATATTTCTTCATCACAGAGTGGTCATGAAGTAGAATTCTTTGGGAAGGGTGTAGTGGATGCAGGCCCATTCATAGCTTTAAGAAGAGGTATGATAAAGCCTGGGCAGGGAGAGGACCCAGGCGGCCGTAAAGGGGGGGAAGGAATATGACTGCCCCTGCAACCACAACTGGGTGAGTTTACACACACACAAAATCTGTCGAGAATCGGTGGACTAAAAAAAGACCTGGACAGGCTGGAAGCTTGGTCCATCAACTGCCCTCGAATTTAACCTCACCAAATTCAAAGTCATGAAGTCGGGAAAGGAAAAAGAAGGCTGCAGACAGAGTATAGGCAAGGTGGCCAAAAATGCTTATCTCATTTAAGGTAAAGTGTCTTGGGGTGATATAATAGACACATTCCGAGGAGAAATCAACCGATAACTGTTGCAGCATATGGGACCCGGGAAACCTGAGAATACTTTCCCGATCCTCAGTAAGAAATCGTTCAAATACCCGGGGGCCCAGGCACATACTGGAGTATCCAGCCCCTTTTTTTGGAAACCCCACACTTGGTCAAGCACGTAAAGAAATTAGAAAAAATGCAAAGGTTTGCAATATGGCTTGTTGAGGCTAAGGGTATTCCTACGAGGAGGGGTTTAAAGGGAAATCGACGGACGACACTGGAAGACAAGAGAGATGGGAGGGACATGATAACAACATATAAAATTCTGAGAGGAATTGACAAAGTGGACGACAGAATTTTGGAAAAAAAAGAAAAGAGGAAAGTTGGAAGTTAAGACTCAGATGAATCACGGGGATGTTAGGAAGTTTTTTTCAGTCACAGAGTGGTGGAAGGGGAATAATTTGGGGAAAGTGATGTAGTGGAGGCAGGATCCATTCGCTTCAAGAAGAGGCAGATAAGGCTCATGGGCGGGGAAAGGGCCCCAGGTGGCCAGTGAAGAGGCGGGGGCCAGGATTTGGACTCCCCCCGCAACCCAACTAGGTGAGAAACACACTCAAAATACACAAGCTCATGCACAGACACACACACAAAAAAAAAACTCACATATCACTCTCACAGCATACAGGAGCCTGAAACCTAAAAAGCATTGAAACATCTCTAGAGGAAGTGATGGCCAAGCACCAGGATGTACGATACCAGGTGACACGACCAGCCGTGTGTCTACATGATGTGTCCCTACATTCATTGGGTTGCTTAGCAAAGTACCATTCGAGGCAGGGTGGGGGAAACGGGTCCATAGGGTAAGCCCGGGTACCAATGAAATGACTCTACAACACCCCGTTCCTTCGATGTGGTGCTAGGCCTGACCGCTATATGTCACTTTTCCGGGGAGCGGGGATGTGCCGGCTGTGGCATCGTAGATCACCGCCAGTCAGTGTGATGGGGTCGGAAAACCCCCGCCAAAGGAAAGAGCCACCGGCAAAATCGAAGAGGTCTGGGTGGCTTTCAGTGGATGGGGGGAGTGATGTACCCAAAAGCGGGCTTGGAGCAAGGAGGGTTTAAACGGCCAAGGGGAGGCCCGGGGGAAACCCTCCCTGGCCTGGCAAAAGTCGTGGACGGCACCACAGGAGTGCTATTGTTGAGAGTGGCATGGAACATATCACAGGGGTTCTTCCGAGTATTATGGGGTAGTGCCCCCTCATCACTCAAAAAGGGGGTCAAAACCCGAGGCTGATTGTAAAAGGCAAGGTATAGCCACCCCAGAAGGGGGAAAACCCAGAGTGGAGGGAGGTACAGTTCGGGACCCGACTGCAACTGAGATGGTGGTCGTTGCAAGTTCCAGAAGAATGAATTTTTGAGTTTGCCCTACCACAAACAAAGGGGGTTATAAAAAGGGGAGGACTGAGTCTTCCGAGGTCGGATTTTTTTTCAGCCCCATGGAGTATCAAGGGGGAAAACCCTCCTTTTCTATTCCAGTGTGTGACTAAAATGGGTTGAATGATGATTTTAAAGGTGTGAATTTGAACATTTTTTGGACAGCCCCATGTCGAAGACCCTTTTGTTCGGGAAAAAATAATTTTTGTGTTATGTATGATTTGGTGTGGGGGATATGTTTGGGAATTTCAATTTTTATTAAAAGGGGGATGGCAGTGTTAATCAGTAAACCAGTCCTTCTGGTGACAACGGAGGGTGAGCCCCGGGATTGGGTATTTTTGGTTAAAAAGGTGGGGAACTGGGGAACGAGGGTTTCTTGGTGTCTACGGACCTGCTGATAGCGAGGGTGCTGGCAAAAACGTTTCTTCACGAAACGCAAATTTTTTAGTTCCGGTCACGCCCACGGTCACGCGTGGGCGGTGACTGGCGAAGGGGAGTAGGTTGCGAGATGTCAGAGGGGGTTTTCATACGATGGGGGGCGAGAATATGCTGCAAGACTTGATTGAGTGTACTTTGGGTCACTAGTGGTTGTCAGGGAGTTGTAACGGGGCGGTCTCTTTACTGATCTTTTGGGTGGTAAGTGATTGCGGGAGGTTTCACCACGTTTTTTCCCGGGGTTTCCAAGTTAAAATTTACCCTTATTATGAAAGGGAAATTTTGTGTATTATTTGCAAGTATGTAAGCAAGTTTTTGGGAAGGGGAAGTTTTTGTGAGTGTGGTGCAATGGTGGAAAGCGAGGGTAAACGGGCCATTCAGAAATTCTTTCATTCAGGGGGAAAGGAGGTCAGAATTGCGGTATGGTCGGAAAAACCAACCCAGGTCTCAATTGCAAGAATGTTATATGGCGCGAGCGACGTATTCAGTGGCGTCTATACGTGCTTTAAAAAAAGGAGATCTGCGAATTCAAAATGTGGTGTTCAATGGATCCGAGTAGCAGCTGGTTTAGAAGAGGTTTTGTGGGAAATCAGCCATCGGCTCACGTTCTTCACGAGCAGGGAAAACGACGTATGCGTGACTCTAACGAGTTGAGTTCACGGGTATAACAGGACTTGGGCGATGACTCAACGAGTTGAGTTCACGGGTATAGCGGGACTGGGCGAGTACTCGGTAGTAATGGTCCTTATGGCTGAAAGCATGGGGGCTTATGCAGACGAGCATTTTGCTCGACGTGTGACAGTCACGGCGTCAGTCGCGAAACGTTGGAAGTCAGCTTAGTGAGGACGATCAGTGAAAGTTGGTGCACCCATTCATACTGCGGGGGTGTGAGGCGGCACCGGGACCCCGACGATCTCCTGTGAGTTTACTTAGAGTTTTGGGACGTGTTAAGGATTTTCTTGTGGACTTGATTGTCAAGATGAGGGTGAGTGGCCAGCTAGGTGAGTCGCAGAGTACGGGAATTGTGGTCATGGTTCCTAAAAAGGCAGAGGGTGCACAGGCTATTTGATTCTATAATAACACTGTTGAACGCCGACTATAAATTATTTGCGAAGGTACTGGGGAATAGGTTGAAGAGGGTTTGGTACAAGGTCCTACATAGTGAACAATATGAAGTCCCGGGGGCGTTCGATACATCAAGGTCAGGGTGTATTAGTGACTTTATCATAGAGCGTCAGCAGCATTGCGGTGGTGGTAGTATTCTCGCTTTGGATTAAAAAGCTGCGTTCGATAATGTCAAAACGTACAGCGTTATGGGAGTTGATGGAACAACAAGGGTTTGGAAATGACATCATACAGTGGACACAAACCTTTTATCGTGGGGCAAGTTTCCGGGTTTTCAGGTTAATGGACGATTATGGTGTCGTCTAGAGTTGAGGCGCGGGATTCGTCAGGGGTGCCTGTTATCCCAAATACTATTCGCGCTCCTACAGAATCTATTTTATAAAGCGGTAACCAGTTATCATTCAGTACCACGTCCTTTCTCACCAACATGCGTGCCAATGGACATCGTATGCTATGTAGACGAAACGTCTATCCTTTTGCATAATGTAGAAAGTCTGACAGGGATGTCCGATGTGATTCGTGTCTACGGTACCGCTACAGGAATGTGGAGTAATTTTAGGAAGTCAGGGTTGTTGTTAGTGGGGTCATGGACGAAGGAACAGATGCCTTCTACTTGTTTGTGGACAGTTAGGGATCAGCTATCAAGCATTTCCTGAAAACTTTAATTTTTTATGCTCAAATATGACTATTTATCAGCCCTATAAAAATTTATCAGCATCAATTTTGATTAAAAGTTTTATAATTAATGTATTTAAGGAAAAAATGAGAAGTTTGTCTGAAAAGCTTTCAAACTGGTGTGAAACATCAAAATATGAAATAAAAAAACTGTTTTTGAATTTTTTGGAGATTTTAATGTTTCACGTATTTTTAAAAATATAAAATATTCAATATTAATATTTATTTATATAGACTTTTTCAGTGATTTTTAAAAATAAGTAAATTATTTAAAAATATTGCAAAATTATTTAAAATGTTTTTTTTGCATATTTCAATGATTCAAGCATTCCTGACAACTTTAATTGTTTTGGGTAAAATATGCCTATTTATATGCAGCTATTAAAAGTTATAAAATTTTAATATATCCCAAATAGTTAGACTGTTGGGTTTAGTCCTGACTCTTTTTCTTCTACTTCAGCTCTTCCTCTCACCTATTCTTCTTCTGTCCCCACTTTCCCCTCGCCCCCAGTGGGTCCTTACCTAGAGTCTGAACTAACTAACTATAAAATTTCGCTTCTTTCACGGAAAATTCAATTACAGCAATTTTGATTAATTTTTTTATAATTAATGTATTTTTGGAAAAAAATGAGGTTTTGTCTGAAAAACTTTCAAACTGCTGTAAAACATCAACATTTAAAATAAATGACCGTTTACTTTATTTTCTGATTTTTAAAAAAAAATTTTATGTATTTTTGAAAAGTATATGAAATATTCAAAAAAATATTTATTTTGATAGACTTTTAATCGGATATTTTAAAAATATGAAATTATTTTAAAATATTGCAAAATGATCTAAAACGGGATTTATTGCATATTTTGACGATTCAAGTCTTTTTCAAACATTTCCTAAAAAAAATATTAGCTACTTCGTAAAAAAAATTATAAAATTATGGTTACTTTTTCCCTTAAAATTCAATTGCAGCAATAATTTTGATTAAAAATTTTATTATTTATGAATTTTAACAAAAAAATGTGGTTTGTGAAACGGCTGTAAAACGTTTAAATATGTAATGAAATACCGCTTTAGCACATTTTTCTGAGTTCTTTAATGTGTAGTTTTGATGAAAAGTGTTATAATTTACGAAATTTACCCAAAAAATGAGGTTTTGTCAGAAAAACCCTCAAACTGCTGTAAAACGTCAGAAATTTGCAATAAAATATCGTTTTGAACATTTTTTTTTTGTATTTTTAATGTGTCACCTTTTTTTAAATATATAAAAAAAAATAATAATATTTATTTTCATAGAATTTTTAATTTTTAAAAATACGTGGTTGTTTAAAAATATTGAAAAATTATCTGAAACTTTATTTTATTGCATATTTCAACGATTCAAGCTTTTCAAGCATTTCCAGAAAACTTTAATTATTTTGCTAAAATATGCTTATCAATAACTGTTGGGTTTAGTCCTGACTCTTTCTCTTCTACTTCAGCTCTTCCTCTCCGGCTATTCTTCTTCTGTCCCCACTTCCCCCTCGCCCTAGTGGGTCCCTTACCTGAAGTCTGAACTAAGTAACTAAACTTATCAATACACTTCTTTTAAAATGTAATAAATTTTCACTTTTTTCCCTGGAAAATTCAATTGCATCAACAATTTTGATTAAGTGTATTATGTATTTTATATAAAAAAAGTATATCAGAAAGGTATTCAAACTTCTGTAAATGTCGTAATATGCAATAAAATACCTTTTAGTCACATTTTTCTGGGTTTTTAATGTTTCACATATTTTAAAAAAATATTTGAAATATTCAATAAAAAATTATTTTAATAAAATTTTTCTGTTTTTTAAAATATGTAAATAATTTAGGAATATTGCAAAATCATCTAATACGTTGTTTTATTGCATATTTCGACGATTCAAACCTCTTTCAAGCATTTCCTGAATGCTTTATTTTTCTAAAATAAGGCAATTTGTAAGCTGATTTTAAAAATTATAAAATTTCACTTACATTCCACAGTAAATTCAAATGCAGCAGCAATTTTGAATAAAAAGCTTTATAATTAATGTATTTAGGCAAAAAAAGAGGTTTGTCTGAAAAGCTTTCAAACTGGTGTGAAACATCAAAATATGAAATAAAAGACTGTTTTAGAAAATTATTCTGAGATTTTATTATTTCACGTATTTTTAAAAAATATAAAATATTCAATAATAATATTAATTTATATAGACTTTTTCAGGGTTTTTTTTTTTTAAAAATAGGTAAATTATTTAAATTTGCTTACTTTCCACGGAAAATTCAATTGCAGCAGCAATTTTTTTATTAAAAGTTATATAATTAATGTATTTTGGAAAAAAAATGAGGTTTTTGTCTGAAAAACTTTCAATCTGCTGTGAAACGTCAAAATTTAAAATAGAAGTTCGTTTTAGCACATTTTTTTTAGATTTTTTAATTTTTCACGTATTTTTAAAGAAATATGAAATATTTAATAACAATATTTATTTTATAGACTTTTTCTGGGATATTTTAAAAATATGTAAATTATTTTAAAATATTGCAAAATGATCTAAAAGGTATTTTACTGCATATTTCGTCGATTCAAGCCATTTTCAAGCATTTCCTAAAAAAAAAATTCTAAAATATGCCTACATATTAGCTCCTTGTTAAAAATAATAATAAAATTTTGGTTTCTTTTCCTTAAAATTCAATTGCAGGAATAATTTTGATTAAAAGTGTTATTATTTATAATTTTACCCAAAAAATGTGGTTTGTCAGCTCTGAAAACTTTGATTTTTTTTTGCTAAAATATGCCTTTAAAAAAATTATAAAATTTTTCTTACTTTCAACGGAAAATTAAATTGCAGCAACAATTTTGATTAAATGTTTTATAATTATTGTATTTAAGCAAAAACATTAGGTTTTTGTATAAAAATCTTTCAAACTGCTGTGAAAACTCAAAATATAAAATAAAAGACTGTTTTAGCACATTTTTCTGAGATTTAAATGTTTCACAGATTTTTAAAAAAGTATGTAAAATATTCAATAATAATATTTTTTATATAGACTTTTTCAGTGATTTTTAAAAATAAGTAAATTATTTTAAAATATTGCAAAATTATCTAAAACAATTTTTATTGCATATTTCGACGATTCAAGCTACTTTCGAGCATTTCCTAAAACTTTAATTTTTTTGCTAAAATATGCCTATTTTCAAGCTGCCTTGAATTTTTTTTAAATTTTGCTTTCTTTAAACTGAAAATTCAATTGCAGCAGCAATTTTGATTAAAAGTTTTATAATTAATGTAATTTAGCAAAAAATGAGGTTTTCGTTTCAAAAGCTTTCAAACTGCAGTGATTCAAGCCTTTTTCAAGCATTTCAAGAGAATTTTAATTTTTTGCTAAAATATGCTTATATATACTCTACTTCGAAAAAATATTAAAAAATCGTTTAATTTTCCCGGAAAATTCAATTGCAACATTAATTTTGATTAAAAGTGTTATAATTTACGAAATTTTGCAAAAAAAATGAGGTTTTCAGAAAAAGCCTTCAAACTGTTGTAAAACGTCAGAAATATGATAAAAAAAAAAAACATTTTAGCACATTTTTCAGAGATCTTTAAAGTGTCAGCTGTTGCATGCAAAGAGTATGTAACCTTTATTCAGAGCATGTTAAACACACCCACATAGGCTCCCCTCCAACCAGCGAACCATCGTTAAGGGTTTGGTGATGAGGCCTTCATCAAATCAACGACTCGGTTCAGCCAATTAAATGCGAGTTTAACAATGACAAGGTGACGTGGTTACCACTCGCAGTTTGTCATTGGAATTCCTGCATAGAGCTGGTTGTGGAAAGTTGTCTGTCTTTTGGCTGCTGCTTAGCCTAGACAACTGTTGCGTGCACTAAACACTACTCCTTTGTATATAGTGTACATATGTGTAAATAGCACTTTGTTATACTTGGTGAAGGAAAAGACAAAAGTCTTATATAATCACAATTACTTGGTGAAGGAAAAGATAAAAGTTTGGAATTAATCTAGCTGATTTTTGAAAGAAATACAATTTCAATACATCTTCTACTGTGTTTCTTTGCTCCAAGCTCCCTTTACACTCAGGTTAACAGGCCATTGAACCTGAGGTTGTAATATGGGTAGCCTGTCCGGGATCTGAATTTGGAGACTTAGAGCAGGAGTTGAGCCTAAAGTTGAAGTTTGCGCAGGAGCTAGTCTTGTATCTAGATAGCTTGCTATCTGGCATTGCTTACGCTTTGCCAACGCTTCACGAATTTTGTGTCTCATTTTTGCATTCGCTTCGCTATGGTCAGCCTGCTATTGTGAGTATTCTGCAATTTGGTTTGTTATTGTGTATCAGCCTTGCTATTGTGTGTGTGCATATTGGCTTTGCTATTGCGTGTCAGTTCTGCTATCCTGCCACCTATTCGAGTCAGACGGTTAGTGTCTGAGTTAACTCTGCTAAAGTTGCCCAAACTCTCTCTACAGCGTTGTTGGCGTATCGCTCGTTCTATTGGTGTTGAATACCAGCGTACCCTTACTGCTGCTCAGCTGCGTGATATTATAAGGAGTAAAATACAAACTGAAACTATGGCATATCAGTCTAGTGTTTCTCCCTCTACAGGAGCTGTTAATCGTAGGTCACCATTGAGGTTTCTACAAAATGGGAGAGACAGAACTCCTGAGCAAAACCAGCAAGTCACAGGTGTGGGGTTATCGACAGGTGAATCTGGTTCACTGGCGCTTGAACTAGCCAGACTCACTCTTGAACAAACTAAAGAACAGCGTGCATTTGCTAAGGAGGAGTTTGATAGAGAGAAGGAGAGGAGACAATTCCATCAGACTGTAGATGACTTCAATTTGCAAAGGGCAGTACAGTTTGTTCCTCGTTTTGTTGAAGCAGAGCCTGAACAGTTTTTCGAAGCATTTGAAAACCAGGCTCGAGCTTTAGGGTGGCCTGAGGTTCATTGGGCGTCACTAGTGCATACTGCGTTGTTTGGTAAGGCACAAGAATTTACTTCTAGCCTGGGAAATGCTGATTTTGGTAACTATCATATTGTGAAAACCACTGTTCTTGGGGCTTATCAATGTATTCCTGCCAAGTATAGGAAAGAATTCAAACTCGGCAGAAGGCAGTTGGGTCAGTCTGCTGTTAACTTTGTCAGACAGCAGACCAGGGCTTTTACAAAGTGGTACAAGGCAAGTGGTGTCGCTGATTTTGAAAATTTGAAGCAGCTCATTTTGGTGGACAACCTGCTGGAGTCTGTTAGTCCAGAGGTTCGAGTGTTTCTACAAGATCATTCCTTGCCTACGGCATTGGAAGCAGCCAGGTTGGCTGATACTTTTGAAACTAACCGCTCCTTGTCCGAGCGGTCTTATCTCTTTCCTCAACAGCCTGGTATGAGCAGAGATCGTCAAAGAAAAGTTCCTGAGTGGAGAAATAAAGGTCAAGATGAAGGTGAATCTCGTCAGCAGTCAACTAAAACACCTGGTGAGCAGCGTAACTTCACTCCTAGTCAACCTGGTGAGCAACATCAAACTACTCAACGGGATTTGAAGCGGCAGTATCCAGAGTGGCGTAAGCCACAAAATCAACGAGGTGCCAAAGTTAAAGCTGAGATGGTATGTTATAACTGTGGCAAGCCTGGCCACATCAGACCCAATTGTTCAAGTAAACCCCAACCATTTGGGAAAATCTCTAATAACCCTAATAATATGTCCCAGAAAGAAGTAGAGAAGGAGGGCCTGGCTCTACTTCTGGCATTAGAGCATTTTGATGTCTACGTGGGCCAGTCCTCTCAGGTGGTCTCCATCTACAGCGACCACAACCCTCTGGTGTATCTACAGAACATGAAGAACAAAAATACCAGACTCATGCGTTGGAGTATTAGGTTGCAACCCTACAATATAAAAATTATACACATTGCTGGAAAATTTAACACACTAGCTGATGTGTTGTCCAGAAGTCATTGTATTTAGTTAGGATGTGTTAGGGGATTTGGGTAGAACCAGCCCTTTTTTTCCCCTAGTGGTGGGTTTTTTTTAGTGGGGGGGTGCCCTGCTACCGACCGCAGGCACCTTGGACCTATGTTAGCCCTACCGTCGGCTGTCTCACTCTTAAGTTTAAAGCTGGACTTATGTCTCGAGAAAAGTTTAGCTTTAACTAATGAGCGGGATGGTTGAGGGGAAAGGCGGTCCCATTATTATAATGTGCCATGGTGGCACTCTACCCATTTGAGGTGGAAGCCTAGTCCTGAGCCCTCTTGGGGTGGGGGTGTTGCATGCAAAGAGTATGTAACCTTTATTCGGAGCATGTTAAACACACTCACATAGGCTCCCCTCCAACCAGCGAACCATCGTTAAGGGTTTGGTGATGAGGGCCCCATCATCAAATCAACGACTCGGTTCAGCCAATTAAATGCGAGTTTAACAATGACAAAGGTGACGTGGTTACCACTAGCAGTTTGTCATTGGAATTCCTGCATAGAGCTGGTTGTGGAAAGTTGTCTGTCTTTTGGCTGCTGCTTAGCCTAGACAACTGTGGCGTGCACTAAACACTACTCCTTTGTATATAGTGTACATATGTGTAAATAGCACTTTGTTATACTTGGTGAAGGAAAAGACAAAAGTCTTATATAATCACAATTACTTGGTGAAGGAAAAGATAAAAGTTTGGAATTAATCTAACTGATTTTTGAAAGAAATACAATTTCAATACATCTTCTACTGTGTTTCTTTGCTCCAAGCTCCCTTTACACTCAGGTTAACAGGCCATTGAACCTGAGGTTGTAATACAATGATGAGAACATTCTGCTTGCATTTTCCTACAGACTGGGATGAATCACTTCCTCTGTTGCTATTCGCAATGAGAGAAACTGTGCAAGAGTCTACAGGGTACAGTCCTTTTGAGCTGATATTTGGGCACAATGTACGAGGTCCTCTACGTGTGCTCAAAGAAGGATGCATGGGAGAAGACGCCTCCACAACCAGCTACAATCCTTCTTCAAGGTTGCAGGTAGCACGTCAGTTGGCTAAGGCTAACTTGAAGGCAGCTCAGAATACGATGAAACAGAGGTATGACAGAAACTCAAAATTTCGCTCCTTCCATCCAGGAGATAAGGTGTTGGTACAGGAGCCTATACTTGGCCACACCTTGAAAGCTAGATTTACGGGACCAATGCAAGTCGTAAGTAAATTATCTGATGTAAATTATGTGGTATCTCCCCTTGACAAGACCTCAAAAAGCAAAACTTACCACATTAATCAAATTAAAGCTTTTAATACACCAGATAAAGTTCCAGTAATGACTCTGTCCTCTGCCTCTGATGACCCTGACTCTTTGCACTCTGAGATTAATGTAAAGCTTCCCAATTCGGCCCTCCTCAAGGACCCTAAACCTTTAATGTTGGGTTTGACCAAGTCTCAAGTAACTAGTTTAACTGCGCTCCTACAGTCTTATCCTGATATTTTTTCGGATGTGCCGAAAAAATGTACATTAGGATATCATGATGTAGATGTTGGAAACTCTAAACCTATTAAACTCTCCCCTTACAGAGCTAATCCTGCAAAAACAGAGGCTACTTTAACAGGAGGTAGAATTTCTGTTAGAGCATGGGTTAGTGGAGGAGTCATCTAGTCCGTGGGCTTCACCGTGCATCCTTGTTAACAAAGCTGATGGAGGGTTCCGAATGTGCACAGATTACCGTAAGGTGAATGAGGTCACAATTGCAGATGCCTATCCTCTGCCACGTCTGGATGATGTAATCGACTTTGTGGGTAAGGCTACTTTTGTATCCAAATTGGACCTCCTTAAAGGTTACTATCAAGTACCTTTAACAGATAAGGCGAAGGAAATCTCTGCCTTCGTAATTCCAGGAGGTCATTATCAGTATACAGTGACCCCCTTCGGAATGAAAAACTCTCCTGCATCATTCCAGAGACTTATCCATCAGGCTATTAAAGGACTTGAAGGCACGGCAGCTTACCTAGATGACATAGTTGTTGTGTCGGACACTTGGGACCAACATGTGTTTAGGCTTAAGGCTCTCTTTGAGACCTTCCAGAGTTTTCATTTAACTGTTAATTTATCAAAGTCATCCTTTGGCCAATCTACTATTAATTTTCTGGGCCATGAAGTAGGTAGTGGCAAAGTGGCCCCTAAATTTGCAAAAATTCTGGCCATTAAAAATTATCCAGTTCCCCCTGACAGGAAATCCCTTCAACGTTTTCTAGGGTTGGTAGGGTTTTATAGAAGATTCTGTAAAAATTTTGCAGATATTGTTGCACCTCTAACCTCACTTACCAGTCACAAAGTTCCCTTTATTTGGACCCCAGAATGTCAAGATGCCTTTACAAAAGCAAAGAGATTACTTTGTACTGCACCCATTCTGTTGTCTCCAGACTTTTCAAAACCATTTTCCTTACAGATTGATGCTTGTGAGTCTGGGGTGGGGGCAGTGCTTCTGCAATCTGGGGATGATGGGTTGCAGCCTGTGGCATTTTTCTCTGCCAAATACCAGCCACACCAGAGGGCCTACTCTACTATAGAGAAGGAGGGCCTGGCTCTACTTCTGGCATTAGAACATTAATAATGTTTATTTTCATAGAATTTTTTAGGGATTTTTTAAAAAAAAGTAAATTATTTAAAAATATTGCAAAATTATCTAAAACGTTATTTTATTGAATATTTCGACAATTAAAGCCTCTTTCAATTCATTTTCTGAAAACTTTAATTTTTTTTTGCTAAAATATGCCTATTTATTAGCAGCTTTTAAAAAATTATAAAATTTCGCTTACTTTCCATGGAAAACTCAATTGCAGCATCAATTTTGATACAAAGTTTTATAATTAATGTATTTTAGCCAAAAATTGACATTTTTGCCAGAAAAAACTTTCAAACTGCTGTGAAACGTCAAAATATAAAACAAAAGACCGTTTTAGCACATTTTTCTGATTTTTTTAATTTTTCACATATTTTTAAAAAAAATATATGAAATATTTAATAATAATATATATTTTAATAGACTTTTTCTGGGATATTTTAACAATATGTAAATTATTTAAAAATATTGCAATATAATCTAAATGGTATTTTACTGCATATTTCGTCGATTCAAGCCTTTTTCAAGCATTTCATATAAAAAAAATTCCCAAAATATGCCTACAAATTAGCTCCTTGAAAAAAAAAATAATAAATTTTGGTTAGTTTTCCCTTAAAATTCAATTGCAGCAATAATTTTGATTAAAAGTGTTATTATTTATGAATTTCACCAAAAAAATGTGGTTTGTCAGCCTTGAAACGGCTGTAATACGTATAATTATGCAATGAAATACCGTTTTAGCACATTTTTCAGAGTTCTTTAGTGTGTCAACTATTTTTAAAAAATACTTGAAATTTTTAATAATAATATTTATTTTCATAGTATTTATTAGGGATTTTTGAAAAATATGTAACTTATTTAAAAATATTGAGAAATTATCTGAAACTTTATTTTTTGCATATTTCAACGATTCAAGCCTCTTTCAATCTTTTCCCAAAAACTTTAATTTTGTTTGCTAAAATATGCCTATTTGTAAGCTGCTTTCCACAAAAAAAATCAAATGCAGCATTAATTTTGATTAAAAGTTTTATAATTAATGTATTTAAGCAAAAAAAAAAGGATGTTTTTGTCTGAAAAGCTTTCAAACTGCGGTGAAACATCAAAATATGAAATAAAAGACTGTTTTAGCACATTTTTCTGAGGTTTTAATTTTTCACGTATTTTTTAAAAAAATATATAAATAATTCAATATTATTTATTTATATAGACTTTTTCAGGGATTTTTAAAAATTACTAAATTATTTAAAAATATTGGAAAATTATCAAAAACGTTATTGTATTGCATATTTCGACGATTCAAGCATCTTTCAAGCATTTTGTGAAAACTTTAATTTTTTTTGTTATAATAAGCCTATTTGTAACCTGCTTATTAAAAAAAATATAAAATTTCGCTTACTTTCCAAGGAAAATTCAAATGCACCAACTATTTTGATTAAAAGTTTAATAATTAATGTATTTAAGCAAAAAAATGAGGTTTTTGCCTGAAAATCTTTTCAAACTGCTGTGAAACGTCAAAATTTAAAATAAAAAAACGTTTTAGCACTTTTTTCTGATATTTTTAATTTTTCATTTATTATTTAAAAAATATATGAATTATTTAATAATTATATTTTTTTTTTTTTTTACTTTTTGTCTAATATTTTAAAAATGTGTAAATTATTTTAAAATATTGCAACGGAAGTTTACTGCATATTTCGTCGATTCAAGCCTTTTTCATGCATTACATAAAAAGTTTTTTTTTTGTTTTGCTAAAATATGCCTATATATAATCTACTTCGAAAAAAAAAATCGCTTACTTTTCCCTGAAAATTCAATTGCAGCATCAATTTTGATAAAAAGTTTTATAATTAATGTATTTTAGCAAAAAAATTATATTTTGCCAGAAAAACTTTCAAACTGCTGTGAAACGTCAAAATATAAAACAAAAGACCGTTTTAGCACATTTTTTCTGATTTTTAATTTTTCACGTATTTTTAAAAAATATATGAAATATTTAATAATAATAAATATTTTAATAGACTTTTTCTGGGATATTTTAAAATTGTAAATTATTTAAAATATTGCAATATGATCTAAAACAGTTTTTATTGCATATTTGACGATCAAGCCTTTTCAAGCATTTCTAAAAAGTTTAATTTCTTGCTAAAATATGGCTATTAATCTACTTGAAAAAAAATAATAAAAATTTTGTTAGTTTTCCCTGAAAATTCAATTGCAGCAATAGTGTTAATTAAAGTGTTATATATCAAATTTAGCAAAAAATGTGGTTTGTCAGAAGACTTCAAACGGCTGTAAACGTCGAAATATGCAATAAATACCGTTTTAGCACATTTTATTTTAATGTGTCATTTTTAATATTTAAAATTGAAATTATTTAAACTATTTCTATTTAACGATTCCATTTTGCAAGCATTTCTGAACTTTAATTATTCTAAATATGCTTCAATACTCTTTTATAATGTAATAAATTGCTATTTCAGGAAAATTCATTGCATCAGCAATTTTGATTAAGGGTTATTATTTAAATAAAAATAAGGTATATGAAAAGCTATTAATGTTTATATTTTAAATATTTAAATATTAATAAAATATTTATTTAAAAACTTTTCTGATTTTTAAAATATTAATTTTTAAGAATTGCAAATCATCTGAAACGTGTTGTTGCAATTTCACAATTCAAGCCTCTTTCCATTTCGAAAGCTTTAATTTTTTTGCTAAAATATGCCTATTTGTAAGCTGATTTTAAAATATTAAATCTTACTTTCATAAAATTCAAATGCAGCAATTTTGATTAAAAGTTTTATAATTAATGTATTTAAGCAAAAAAGAGAGTTTGTCTGAAAAGCTTTCAAATGGTGAAACATCAAAATATGAAATAAAAGACTGTTTAGCAAATTTTTCTGACATTTTAATGTTTCACGTATTTTTAAAAAATATAAAATATTCAATAATAATATTTATTTATATACACTTTTTCAGAGATTTTTAAAAAATAAGTAAATTATTTAAAAATATTGAAAAATTATCTTAAATGTTATTTTATTGCATATTTCGTCGATTCAAGCCTTTTTTAAACATTTCCTAAAAAATTGCTTTGCTATAATTTGCCTACATATTAGCTCCTTGTTTAAAAAAATAATAAAATTTTTGTTACTTTTCTCTTTCAATTCAAGTGCAGCAATAATTTTGATTAAAAGTGTTATTATTTATGAATTTTACCAAAAAAAATGTGGTTTCTCAGAAAAGCCTTGAAACAGCTGTAATACGTATAATTATGCAATGAAATACCGTTTTAGCACATTTTTCAGAGTTCTTTAATGTGTCAACTATTTTTAAAATATTTGAAATATTTAATAAAAATATTTATTTCATAGAATTTTTTAGGGATATTTGAAAAATATGTAACTTATTTAAAAATATTGAAAAATTATCTGAAATTTTATTTTATTGCATATTTCAACGATTCAAGCCATTTTCAAGCATTTCCTGAAAACTTTAATTTTTGTTTATAAAATATGCGTATCAATAAGCCGTTTTTCAAATGTAATAAATTTTCGCTTTTTTTCTGGAAAATTCAATTGCATCAGCAATTTTGATTAAAAGTATTATAATTTACAAAATTTAGCCAAAAAAATGTTTTTTGTCAGAAAAGCCTTGGAACTGTTGTAAAACGTAAAACGAAAAAATATCGTTTTAGCACATTTTTTTTAGTTTTTTAATGTGTCACCTTTGTTTTTTAAATATTTAAAAAAATTAATAATAATATTTATTTTCATAATTTTTTTTAAAGTTTTTTTTAGAAATATATAAGTTATTTAAAAATATTGAAAAATTATCTGAAACTTTATTTTATTGCATATTTCAACGATTCAAGCTTTTTTCAAGCATTTCCTAAAAACTTTAATTATATTGCTAAAATATGCTTATCAATACGCTGCTTTTATAATGTAATAAATTTTCGCTTATTTTTCCAGGAAAATTCAATTGTATCAGCAGTTTTGATTAAATGTGTTTTATGTTTTAAAAAAAAATTAAGGTATATCAGAAAAGCCTTGAAACGGCTGTAAAACATCTAATTATGTAATAAGATACCGTTTTAGCACATTTTTCTGAGCTCTTTAATGTGTCAACTATTTTTAAAAAAGTATTTGAAATATTTAATCGTAATATTTTTTTTCATAGAATTTTTCAGGGATTTTTTTAAAATATGTAAATTTAAATATTAAAAAATGATCTAAAACGCTCTTTTATTGCATATATCGATGATTCAAGCCTTTTTCAAGCATTTCCTGAAATCTTTAATTTTTTTTCCTAAAATATGCATATAAATAATCTACTTTGAAAAAAATAATAAAATTTCGCTTACATTTCCCTGAAAATTCAATTGCACCTCTAATTTTGATTAAAAGTGTTATAATTTACGAAATTTAGGAAAAAAAAAATGAGGTTTATCAGAAAAGCCTTCAAACTGCTGCAAACTTCGAAATAAGCGATGTGAGTCACGTGATCACACTTGAGTTGGAGACTACTTCTCCTTACTCATCCTCTCTGCGCTGCTAACTCTCGAGGAAACAACACTTTGCTTTTGTCTCTGCTTGTTTCCTCGTCATTTAGACTGTTTGGTAGAGTATGTATTCGGTGGTGACATGAAACATACTTCTCTGGACTCTGTGTAACTCTGTTCATAGAGAATAACCTAGACCTAGCGATTTTCGACGTTTTACTGGATTGTGTGTCACATTGACACTGAGGTAACTCAGGTCTCAAGCTATAGCTCTTGACCTAATTCGCTAAGGCATCTGTGCACCGTCACCTAGATTCAGTAATAAGGGAGTTTTGTGACTATTTTGGAAGATCTGCTGATGGTCCCCAGTTAGGGTCGTTTTTCTATCTACTTGTTCCTGACGCTGTGTTGTTGTTGCTTGCTATATTGCTGTTCAGCGAATTTGTCATATTACTGTTCAATCAAGCTGTTCTGATTGTTAGAGAAGCTAGCTTATGAGAAGTTGTTTAGTCGGTCACTGGTTGAGTCGAGTATTAAGAGTCATAACGAGTTACCTGGAGCACACTCATACACACACATACTTATATTTGTATATTGAATATTATTGTTAATTGCTAACATTGTACTAGATGGTACATAAGAGCTATTAAGATATATGTGCCTTCAGCACAATAATATTTTATATGAGAGAAGTGTAGGAGCTAACCTCCTAATTAATATTTTTAACATATTTATATTTAATTTGATTTACTTTGTTACCCTAGATTTTCTAACTTTCATAATAAACATTTTAAATATATTTCTTTGGTTAGTATCCTCTCAGTTGGGATCCAATGATGATATTGATAATATGTCGGATAACTGGAACAGGATACTGACTTTGTTGCAAAAGCCCAGTAACAGGCTGGATGCTAGAAGGGCATTCCTTTCTAGTGTTCACTGGAGATGTCTATTTCTAATAGATATCGCGTCATTTTGTAACAAATAGGGGCCTGTCCAGGAGGTTCTTTATCCAAGGTGTTGGATAAATTGTCTAGTTTGCCATGCTAGTAACTCTATGGTCAAACACTTTGAGTAATTTCTTAATCTGAAGACTAGGAGTTTGGTCTTGTACAACATCATAGGTGGATGTATGTACCTGACCGAGTCTCTTGATCTAAGGTGATGGAAATTCTGTTAATGAGCTCTGGCTCTAAGACAACCAACACTAGTATAACTTGTAAAGTAAATTCTTATTAGGATTCTAGCTTCCCATAATCACTCTCTCATATTGTACTTATTTTTGTGATGTATGCGAAAGTGAAAAAATTAATTGATACTCTGACTTTGTCGAAGTTACGTACTTTAAAGCTTCAGACTTGTTGGCAAGTAGCCAAGTATCTGGGTGTGACGTACAACTGGAGTTACACCGCAGAAACTGTCAGAGCATTAATTCGGGATATATTGTTTCCTGCTCATGCAGAGAGTTCTGATTCAGAGTCAGATATAGAGAGCATAGGGCCACAATTAGGAAGTATGTCGCTAATTGATGACGTAGAAAAGAGAGCAACTCAGACAGAAGTTTCTGAGCCTAGTGTTACTACACAGATTGCTCTTACACCCTCCCACCTGACTAACTCTTTAGGACAGAGTGTAGCAGGAAGTATGACGAAGCCTCATACTAATACTGTTACTGGTACTGATGACCTGAGCGTCGGTAAGCTGGGATGGAAGAAGGGTGGGTAAGGATAGAAATATGGGAAAAGGTTGGGTAAGGGTAGGAGGAGGGAATATACAGGTGAGTGGCACGTCCACTCTGGGCGACGTGTGCAGAGAAACTGCAGGCGTTGTTGATCGGTGTGGGTGACGCTGGAGCGAGTTGTAACAGCTGATGAGGCGGGTGGACTGCAGGCGGCTGCCAGACGTCGATAGCAGAGTCCCAGAAGGCAGGCAAGGTCGAGAAGGCAGTCACATTACAGTGATGTGTTGGAGAAATCACTGAAGCGTTCCATTCACCAGCAAGGTGAACTGTCGTAGTGAGATGTGTTTTACTTTAATTAGACGTTGGAAGTTAGGATGTTGAAGGTCTCTTATAATGTTGTCGAGGGTCTGGAGTGGTGTAGTATTACAGCTGAATTTAACAGTTCCATCGTGGAGATGTTGAGTAAGGTCAGCAGGCATCATTGTTGAGGGAACTTGTCGAGTAGTAAAGAATCTTACACCAAACATGGTGCATGGTGGAAGTGTTGGAGTGGCAGGGCTGGAAGACGAAGTCTCTGATTGGTTCGAGGGAGTAGGAGATGAAGGCTTCTCATTGGTGGGAGGTGGTTGTGGCGAGACTGGCAAGGAGGCAGCTGATTGGTTCTCGGTAGGGGTGTGTGGTGGTGGTGAGCTCTCATTGGTTGTTGTAGGCGTGACGTCAGTAGTAGCTGGTGGTGGTGGTGCGGCTTCAGCTGAGTCATCAGCAGGTAAAATAATGTCGTCAATATGCTGGGAATTGTTGAGTATCACAGAAGATGGTGGAGAATCTGGAAATTTGAACTCTGGCATGTTGTTTAATTTGAAGAGTTCGTTGATGGAGGTGTTGAACGTCCCAGGAACAGCAGCATTATGCATATGAGCATAGACCATACAGTAGTAGATGGTGGTAGGGTCACTGGCAGGTGCGATGCTGGTAGTTGTAGGTTGCGTGGAGGCTTGGAGAATTTTAGTTGTGGTAGCTTGTAATTTTGTAATTGCAGCATAGGTGGGAGATTTTGAAGATGACTTTTTCTGTGCTGCTTCTTGGGTCTTCTTCAGAATGTCTTTGCGAGTGGGACACTTAGCAGCAAGTGTGTGATGGTCGTTGCTTTTACAGTTGAGGCAAGATGGTGTTGGTGGAGCAGCGGCTGTGCATGATCTAAAATCATGTCCTTCACCACTACATGTAGTGCAAAACTTCTTTTCCTTCACAGGACAGTCGCTGGTGTTGTGTGAATACGAGTAACAGGTCCAACAGTGAGAAATGTAGTGAAATCTCTCTGCCTCGATGCAGGTGGGGCTGACGAAGTAATAATATACAGCCAGTCCGTCGGCTAATGCAGTGGCAGCCATGTTGACGTCGGTAAACGTAACCTTGAGCATGGAGGAAGCTGTAGGTATTTTCATGATGCTCTCCACTGTGGCCCATGAGTTTTGATCTTCAATGGATGTCTTGAGTTCGTCGATAGGTTGAACTGTAAGAAGCTTATCTAGTTTTTTAAGGAAAACTGTTCTTCTTGCCCTGAGAGCTGGAGATGACATGACAGTAAATCCTCGTTCAGAGAGAGTGGTGGTGACTGTTGTAGTGAGAGTGGTGGTGGCTGTTGTAGTGAGTAGCTTCTCTGCATCTTCATCATCGTTGCAGACAACAATAAATGCTTCTTTTAGGGTCAATATGGTGTTGAACTTCACCTGTAGCACGCTCTTAACAGCAACTGCTAGAGCAAGTTTGGATGAATCATTCACAGTGCCACTGTTGGGTTTGATCTTGACACGATTTGCGTAGCTCATCGTGATGAAGGTAGAAATTCCCCTCCCCAACGGGGATCGTAGGGAGACTGAAGGAAGTCAGAGCTGCTGTGACCGCACTGGGCAGAGTCAACTAGCAGAATCCTGTGTGTCGTGTGTGTGTGTGTGTGTCCTAATACTGTTGATGCTACACCTGTCTCTACTTATACTAGACCAGATCTAGACTCTATTGGCATGGCTGGACTAAGTGCCTGACCTAAGGTCCGTCCAGATAAAACTGTTCATTTCCCTACTTCTCCAATGCCCATTGATCCTATCTCTCAGGATCAATTCGAGAGGATGGAACGCCTAATATTTTTGCAGACTGCACAAATTGAGGCTCAGAGGAAATTGAACGAGGAGGAGTTCCATAAAAAAACTGTTCGTTTCCAGAGACAACAGATTATTAGATCTGATCAAACTAGTACAACAGAGGATACATTTGATGTGCAGAAAGCTGCCTCAATGGTTCTTAAGTTTCTTGAGACAGACCTGGACACGTATTTTGATGTGTTCGAAAATCAAGCACGTGCTATGAATTGGCCACGTGAGCATTGGGCGCCATTGTTGCACACAGCTTTGACTGGCAGAGTCAAAGCCTTTTGTCAAATACATTGACTATGACACAGTCAAGGAAACCATTCACGAGACATATAATGTGTTACCTGTGAGTTATCAACGTGCATTTTATACATTACAACGATGACAAGGTCAAACTTGTGTAGAGTTTGCCGATGAGAAAAAGCTTGCTTTTGAAAGGTGGTGTAGAGCCTCGCAGTGCAAAACTTATGACAGCCTCGTACAGCTGCTGTTGCACGAAGAATTCAACAACTGTATGTCTGTAGATGTACAGGAATATCTGATCGATCACACTGCCTCAGATATTCTGGTGATTGCAGCATTAGCTGACAATTATGAAAATTTTCACAAAATTATACGTACGAAATCACAGAGAAACAAGGTAACTAAAAAGTGTACTGGGAGTTGGCAAACCAAATCAGCTGATCAATGCCAGCCCCACACTCCTGCTACTGTAACTTCTCGTATCTTCACCAGGAAATCTGATATTCCTGAATCTGTCTCTGGAGCTGGACAGAAGTCTAATACTGAGAAGAAGAATGCTAAATGTACCTACTGTCATAGGAAAGGTCATACTAGAAAGTATTGATTTAAGTTAGAAAGAGATACAAGAGATGACGGTCGTGCGGCTAGTGTCCCCATACAAGTCTTATCTTCTTTGGTGAAACAAGGGCACCAACCTAGTAATACTTTTGATTCCGGTTTTTTCGAGAATGTTCCTCAGAATAGATGACTAGCATCAGACCGAGTATCTGATGAGAAGATTCGTTCAGCAATAAGTCTTTACTTGTCGAGAGGCAAAGTAGGACTTGACGAATCACAGCTAACTGAGATTATTACTTTCCGAGACACTTGAGTTATCTTACTTTGTTAAGAGAAGACGTACTGTCTTTAACTAATGATACTTATACCAAGATTGATGTATTGTTAGAAGACTATGAAGGGGCTGTTATAAAAGTTCCTCTTCACAAAGTCTACATTGAAACAAGCTATTATACTGGTTATATTTCAGTTGGTATTTCCATTGGAGCATATCCTATCAGGTTAGTGGACTTGTTGATAGGGAACAATATCCTTCAAGCTGGAATTTGTAAGAAACCACTTGTGATTGATAATACCCCTGAGGATAATTATGCCACTGAAGCTTGTAGAGAGAAGCCTATCTTATTTCCTCTCAGTGCAATAACTTGTGCTATGTCAATTATACAGCAACAACCATCCTTGTCTCCTGCTGAGTTAGTTGATGATAATGATTTGGACTTGAATATGTTATTCAGTGATTCTCTGCACCCAGGATCACTAGCACTGACTCCCCCCATTTTTCACCAGCCTAGTCAGGACACAACTGATGTTAAGATACTAACTCACGATGATTTAATCAAGGATCAGTTTGTTGATCAGTGTTTGGAAAGATTGAGAGATATAGCAGTGTCTGAGAGTTAAGCAAACATGACAGGCAAGCCCGCACACACACCTCCACCAGTTCCGCTCAATCCAATAATTGTAAATGGTGAGCCATTCTCACGTCTTATCATAGATTGTGTTGGTCCTCTGCCTAGAACCAAGTTGGGGAACCAATACCTGTTTACAATAATGGACGCAGCTACACGCTATCCTGAAGCCATTCCTATCAGAAAAATTAATGCTCGTGCCATTGTGAGGGCTATGAGGAAATTTTTCTCCCAGGTTGGATTGCATCGAGAGATACAGTCGGATCAGGGATCCAACTTTACTTCTAAGATCTTCCGAGAAGCTTTATCCCACCTAGGAATAAAGTCTGTACTTTCTACCAGTTACCATCCACAGTCACAAGGTGCTCTAGAGAGATTTCATCAGACACTGGAGTGTATGATGAGAGCTTATTGTGAACATTTTTCTAGAGACTGGGATGAAGGCATACCTTTTCTTCTGTTCGCTATAAGAGAAAGTGAGCAAGAAAGTCTAGGATTTAGTCCGTTTGAGCTAATATATGGATACCAAGTGCATGGTCCTCTTGCTTTGTTGAAAGACACATCACCTTCATTAATGCAGAAGCATTTAACTGCTGCTCGAGAGCTAGCTGCGAAAAACCTAGATTTAGCTCAGGCTAGGATGAATCAACAGTATGAAAAGCGTGCTGTCTCTCGCTCTTTTAAAACAGGAGATAAGGTGATGGCTCAGAAATTAGTAGCAGGTCATGCTCTACAAGCCAGGTATGATAGTCCCTTGGAAGTAGTGAAAAAGCTTAGTGACGTAAATTAACTAGTACACACGCCTGGGAAGAGAAAATTCAATCATGTGTATCACATTAACCAGCTCAAGACATACTACTCTGATCCTCTACCTACTGCTTCTATTCTTCCTAGGACACAGGAAGGAAATGTCAGTCTGCCTGACATTTCTAGAGGTATAGAGGTGCGTTTAGAAAATTCAGTGACTCTACAATCACTAGACAATTTTCTAATTAACCTTGAAGCTGATAGAGCAAGTAATGTTAAGAACGTGATTTTGCAATACCCTGAATTGTTTAGTGATGTTCCTAAACGATGTACTCTGGGAGTACATGACGTTGATGTACAGGGAGCTTCACCCATTAAGCAATCACCATATAGAATGAGTCCAATGAAACATAGAGCATTGAAATAAGAAGTTGACTTTTTATTATCTCATAGACTTATTGAGCACAGTAAAAGTCCATGGGCCTCACCGTGTATATTAGTGCCCAAGCCTGATGGTAGTTTCAGGATGTGTACTGATTACAGAAAAGTCAACTCTGTCACCTTGCCTGATGGTTATGCCTTACCTCGCATTGACGACCTGATTGATCATGTGTCAGGAGCATAATATGTTAGCCGTTTAAATCTCTTACGGGAATATTATCAAGTCCTGCTTACTGAACGTGCTCAAGAAATATCTGCTTTCACTGTTCAAGATGGATTGTTCAACTATCTCGTCACTCCATTACAACTTCACTGTTAACTTGGCTAAGTGTAGTTTTGGTCAAGCCAGGATTACCTATCTAGGGTTTTGTATAGGCCAAGGTGAGGTTGCTCTTATTGATGCTAAAGTTTGTGCTATTGCTGCATTTCCAGTGCCACAGGATAGGAAGGGTGTGCAAAGATTCCTTGGTATGGCAGGATATTATCGCAGGTTCTGTCCCAACTTTGCGCAAGTCGCTGTTCCTCTTACTGAGCTCACCAGTAGCAAAGTCCAGTTCAACTGGACTCAAGATTGCTCTGATTCATTTACAAGGTTGAAGCGCTTCCTTTCCTCTGCTCCTGTTATGCAGAGTCCTAACTTCAACCTAACCTTCTTTTTACATATAGATGTGAGTGGTTATGCAGTGGTTGCAGTACTAATGCAACAGTCCACATCCTCTGACATACTCCATCCTATATGTTACTACTCCTCTAAACTCAAACAACATCAGAAAAACTATGCCACTATTGAAAAAGAGGTTCTAGCTTTTGTGGTGTTGTTAGAGCATTTTGACGTATATTTGGGCACTTCTCCATATAAGATCAATGTTTTTTTCAGACCACAATCCACTTACCTATATTAACACCATGAAGAGTAAAAATGCAAGGATAATGAGGTGGGCTCTCAGAATCCAGGCTTACTCAATAAGTATTAAACATATCAGTGGTCGTTGTAATGTAATTCCTGACGCTCTGTCATGTCCTTAACAATCAGTTACATTTTAATTAACATTTTTGTGCTACTTTAATTTAATTAAGTAAAGTAACATAAAATCTATCTGCTTATGTAATCATATGTACTCATGTCTAATTACAATATTTTAATGTATCTACAGTATTATGTGTTGGTGTGGGAAGGAGATACCGAGAGAAGCTGAGTGTTAAGTGTGTCAAGTTTTGTGGGAGATGTGTTGCTGAGTGGCGGAGCCCAGGCCGTCACCACCTCCCCACCTTACACACCTTATCCTCTCATGATGTCTCACATGCAGTTACCTACCGGATGTATGCTGCTACACATTCCACTACCACTGTTATTAGAGTTGGAGACTACTTCTTACTCATCCTCTCTGCGCTGGTGACTCTCGAGGAGACACCACTTCACTCTTGTCTCTACTTGTTTCCTCGTTATTTAGACTCTGTTTGGTAAAGAATGTATTCGGTGGTGAGACGAAACATACTTCTCTGGACTCTGTGTAACTCTGTTCACAGAGAATAGCCTAGACCTTGCAATTTTCGACGTTTTACTGGGTTGTGTGTCACATTGACACTCTGAGATAACTCAGATCTCTAGCTATAGCTCTTGACCTAATTCGCTAAGGCATCTGTACACCGTCACAGTCGGGGATTTTATGCTGAACCTAGATTCAGTAGTAAGGGAGTTTTGGGACTATTTTGGGGGATCTGCTGATGGCCCCCAGTTAGGGTCGTTTTTCTATCTCCTTGTTCCTGACGCTGTGTTGCTGTTGCTTGCTATATTGCTGTTTGGCGAATTTGTCATATTACTGTTCAATCAAGCTGTTCTGATTGTCAGATTGTTAGAGAAGCTAGCTTATGAGAAGTTGTTTAGTCGGTCTCTGGTTGAGACGAGTATTAAGAGTCATAACGAGTTACCTGGAGCACACTCATACACACACATACTCATATTTGTATATATGAATATTATTGTTAATTGCTAACATTGTACCAGATGGTACATAAGAGCCAATAAAACAATAATATTTATATGAGAGAAGTGTAGGAGCTAACCTCCTAATTAATATCTTTAACATATTTATATTTAATTTTATTTACTTTGTTACCATAGATTTTCTAACTTTCATAATAAACATTTTAAATATATTTCTTTGGTTAGTATCCTCTCAGTTGGGATCCAGTGATGATAGGGATAATATGTCGGATAACTGGACCAGGACACTGACTTTGTTGCAAAAGCCCAGTAACATGCTGGATGCTAGGAGGGCATTCTTTTCAAGTGTTCACTGGAGATTTCTATTTCCAATAGTTATCGCGTCATTTTGTAACACTGCTGTGAAACGTCGTAATATGCAATAAAATACTGTTTAAGCACATTTTTCTGAGTTTTTAATGTTTCACATATTTTTAAAAAACTTTTTCTAGGATTTTTTAAAAATATGTAAATTATTTAAGAATATTAAAAATCATCTAAAACGGAGTTTTATTGCATATTTCGACGATGCAAGGCACTTTCAAGCACTTCCTGATTTTTTTTTACAAAGATAAGCTTATTATTAAGCTGCTTTTAAAAAATTAAAAAAATTTGCTTACTTTCAACAAAAATTCAATTGCAGCAGTAATTTTGATTACTGCTGTATTTTTCAGCACAAAAATGAGGTTTTTGTCTGAAAAGATTTCAAACTGCTTGTGAGGGAAAAGTCCATAGATAGAAGTGAATGAAGTGTGAATGTCTGTATAAGTGCTAGTAGTGGTAGTCTGCTTGTTTAGGTGTGGAAAGTATCTAGCTCCAGCTGATACCCCCCCTCTTCCACCCGGAGAGAGGTGACATGCTGGACTCCGGCCAAAGTAATAATCACTTGACTAACAGCTCTTGTAAGTCTTCACATCCACTTCTGTCTTATTGTATTACGAGCCTCACTCATTATTATTTTGTTAAAAGCTTCACTCGTTAGTTTTTGAGCTTCACTCATCATTTTTTGGAGTACTTAATGTGGCTCTGCCCTTGCCTTGTATTGACTAGCATAATTTTGTCTCACCATTTCTTTTGGACGGCTTTATGCCTATTATAAGAATGTGTATCAGAATGGCGAGTAATTTTGTCTTTCTCCATTTGATAGCCGTCGGCGCCAGTTTGAGCCACCTGGCACAACGCTGAGAGAGAGATTGAAGGAACAGTCTCACACGAGTTTTCGAGACTGAATCATCAACTTTTATACTGCCCACATCTGCACTAACGCTATCGTAAACCACAGCCACCTGAGTCACCAGCAGACCCCACCTGAGTCCCTGACTCTTGGACAACACACGAGTTAGAAAACATCTGTCACATCCATCAAATAAGTGGTTGTTGCCACCATCATCGATTAAGTGAATACCAGCAATGAGTTCAGAAAAGTGTACCAGCTGAGGTGTCAAGAATATCGACACGTCCCTTTTAATCTGTACAAATTAGCTGTTGCAACGTAGTTTTATTTGTTATTTTTTTTATTTACAATTTTTATTCACGATAGCGTTTGTTTGCTATTCATGTTTAAGTTTTTATTATTTTATAAACCTTTCTATTCAATAAAGTGGGTATTTTTGATGTTATTTTTGTCTTTTTCTATTCTTCGTAATTTTCCTAAGGAAGAACGAGCCTTGGTTCATCTTGGGATGCAAGATTGACCCGAGTCTGAGTTTAGCCTTCACAAGTGGCGATCTTGCCAGGATTCGACTCCAAGATCCGACTCTACCTCAAACACGATTCGACGCTACTCGGACTGAAGCCGGCAATACCTAACCACGTTATTGGAACTCCGCCACCATCGACGCAGTGTTTACCACCAACACTCCACAACACAGACGGATACCACCATTCATAAGTACCCATTCTTATAGTAGGACTACAGTAAAGGTATTTAAAAGATTTGGTGATTTTTTATAGTCTCTATTTTTGTTAGTCAAGTCAAGGTAGGATGTACTAGTAATTCTGCTACCTTTATTTTTGAACTTGAAGATTATTTTAGGAATAGACTCTAAGGGCCCGAGATTTTTCAGTGATAAATCTTCTTCATTGAGTTCTTGTATGTTATATCAAGGGAACTGTCATAGGATACTCTTGATTATAGTGGGAAGAGTGGATGGTCAAGTGATACCATTCTTCTTACTGTTTCGTTGGAGCTGGCATAGAACCCTCTGGTCAATTTATACTGTATAAATCGAAGCAGGGATTGAACTCTCTGGTTTTGTTTGTTCAGTTGTAGCGGAGCAGGATTTGAACCCTCTGTTTTCTATTATATCTGTTTCATTCACCCAGTAAGTTAAGTTATCCCGGTTAGTATGGAGGAATACCAGTTTTGGATGAATGCTGGGGTTAAGCTAGGTATTACGGGGAAAACTTTAGAATCTTTCATAGCTACTAAGATTCAGGAAAAAAAGAATGAAATTGAAAGAGAGACAAGAGAGACAGTTAGAAAGAGATCGAGAAAGACAAGAGACAGTTAGAAATTGAAAGAGAAGAGAGAAAGGAGAAAGAAATATTTGAAAGAGAAAGACAAGAGAGACAGAAATTGAAAAAGAAGAGAAAATGGAGAGAGAGAGAGAGAGTTGAGAGAGAAGAGAAAAAGGATAGAGAAAGAGTTGAGTGAGAAGAGATAGAAAGAGAACGAGAAGAATAAAAAGAACGTGATAGACTTGATCGTGAGGATAGAGCTAAAGTACGTGAGGCGCAATCTAGAGAACGTGAGCAACGAGGTTTAACAATGAGTTTAACAATGACAAAGGTGACGTGGTTACCACTCGCAGTTTGTCATTGGAATTCCTCATAGAGCTGGTTGTGGAAAGTTGTCTGTCTTTTGGGCTGCCAACTTGCCTAGACAACTGTTGCGTGCACTAAACACTACTCCTTTGTATATGTGTACATATGTGTAAATAGCACTTTGTTATACTTGGTGAAGGAAAAGACAAAAAGTCTTATATAATCACAATTACTTGAGTGAAGGAAAAGATAAAAGTTTGGAATTAATCTAGCTGATTTTGGAAAATACAAT
>WNWK01024371.1:0-29838 GCA_009830355.1 Cherax destructor
TGGAAGTCAGCTATTAAAAAATATCCCGCCTTTAGCACTGAGGGAAAGAACCGCTGCTATAGCCTGACAGTTTCTTTGGAGTTTGTTTTGTAGATTTAGCGGTTTCTCCTGCGTTTCCCTCCCATTAACACTGCTGCAGTTGATATGATGGTCAGTTACTGTTAGTATAGTTAGAACGTCGCTTCGTAGTTGTACGTCTGGCAGTAGCTGGTGATTGTATGCCAGTCAGCCATGTTTAAATGTTCACTTCCACCCCTCACGTGGCACTGAGGGAAAAAACGACACTACTCTACACTACAGACCTGGCAGTTTCCTTGTAGATTGGTTGATTAGGTTTTCCTTTATGTTGACTTCACATTGAACACTGTGAAGTTGATATAGGAGTCAGTTACTTCAGTGTGGTGGAACGTTGCTTGTCTGGTTGTACGTCTGGCAGCAGGTCTGGTATTTGAATACCGGTCTCCTGTTTTGGTCATATTTGGTCCATTTCGCTGTAGTCACCGTCAGTTTTCTTGTCACTATAAGTTCCTTGTATGTTGTTGCAACAGTTCTTGCAAATAGGTCATCACTGGAGTTTGGGCCGGCCCAGGGAGTGGTAAAATATAGGAGCTGCCTGGGTCATGACCCAGTCTGTTGCTGCCTGGTGTTGAGGTGACACAGTAACAAGGTGTCACACTGGAAGATGTGACACAGTAACAAGGTGTCACACTGGAAGATGTGACACAGTAACAAGGTGTCACACTGGAAGATGTGACACAGTAACAAGGTGTCACACTGGAAGATGTGACACAGTAACAAGGTGTCACACTGGAAGATGTGACACAGTAACAAGGTGTCACACTGGAAGATGTGACACAGTAACAAGGTGTCACACTGGAAGATGTGACACAGTAACAAGGTGTCACACTGGAAGATGTGACACAGTAACAAGGTGTCACACTGGAAGATGTGACACAGTAACAAGGTGTCACACTGGAAGATGTGACACAGTAACAAGGTGTCACACTGGAAGATGTGACACAGTAACAAGGTGTCACACTGGAAGATGTGACACAGTAACAAGGTGTCACACTGGAAGATGTGACACAGTAACAAGGTGTCACACAGGAAGCTGAAAACTCAGATGAGTCACAGGGATGTTAGGAAGTATTTCTTCAGTCACAGAGTGGTCAGGAAGTGGAACAATCTGGTGAGTGATGTAGTGCAGGCAGGATCCATACATAGCTTTACAAAGAGGTATGATGAAGGTCTTGGAGAAGGGAGAGAGAGAGGACCTAGTAGCGACCAGTGAAGAGGCGGGGCCAGGAGTTATGAATCGACCCCTGCAACTACAATTAGGTAAGTGAATTAGAGGAGTACACAAGCACCACACCAGAATCACAACAGTACCACACTAATACAATACCAATGCCACACCAGAACCACAACAGTACCACACTACTACACCAGAACTACACCAGCAACTCATTCCAACATCACAAAGGGCACCATAAAAGCACCACACCGACACAACTCCTATACCATACAAGCGCCAAATACATGCCACACCAGTATCACAAGAACTACACACCAGTATCACAAGCACTACACACCAGTATCACAAGCACTACACACCAGCACCACACCAGTATCACAAGAACTACACACCAGTATCACAAGCACTACACACCAGTATCACAAGCACTACACACCAGCACCACACCAGTATCACAAGCACTACACACCAGCACCACACCAGCACCACAACTGTATCACAAGCACTACACACCAGCACCACACCAGCACCACAACTGTATCACAAGCACTACACACCATCACCACACCAGTATCACAAGCACTACACACCATCACCACACCAGTATCACAAGCACTACACACCATCACCACACCAGTATCACAAGCACTACACACCATCACCACACCAGTATCACAAGCACTACACACCAGCACCTCACCAGTATCACAAGCACTACACACCATCACCACACCAGTATCACAAGCACTACACACCAGCACCACACCAGTATCACAAGCACTACACACCATCACCACACCAGTATCACAAGCACTACACACCAGCACCACACCAGTATCACAAGCACTACACACCATCACCACACCAGTATCACAAGCACTACACACCAGCACCACACCAGCACCACAACTGTATCACAAGCCCTACACACCAGCCCCACACCTGTATCACAAGCACTACACACCAGCACATTACCTGTATCACAAGCACTACACACCAGTACCACACCTGTATCACAAGCACTACACACCAGCACCTCACCAGTATCACAAGCACTACACACCAGCACCTCACCAGTATCACAAGCACTACACACCAGCACCTCACCAGTATCACAAGCACTACACACCAGCACCTCACCAGTATCACAAGCACTACACACCAGCACCACACCAGTATCACAAGCACTACACACCAGCACCTCACCAGTATCACAAGCACTACACACCAGCACCACACCAGTATCACAAGCACTACACACCAGCACCTCACCAGTATCACAAGCACTACACACCAGCACCACACCAGTATCACAAGCACTACACACCAGCACCACACCAGTATCACCACAAGACCTCCCCTCCATACATTAGTGTCACCATCACCACAACACTCCACACACCACCTCCCCCACACATCAGTGTCATCATCACTACAACACTCCCCACCCCACCTCCCCCACACATCAGAGTCACCATCACCACAACACTCCCCACCCCACCTCCCTCACACATCAGTGTCACCATCACCACACCTCCCCACACCACCTCCCCACACCACCTCCACCATACATCAGTGTCACCATCACCACAACACTCCCCACCCCACCTCCCCCACACATCAGTGTCACCATCACCACAAGACTACCCCCACCTCCTCCACACATCAGTGTCACCATCACCACACCTCCCCACACCACCTCCCCCACACACCAGTGTCACCATGACCACAACACTCCCCACACCACCTTCCCCACACACCAGTGTCACCATGACCACAACACTCCCCACACCACCTTCCCCACACATCAGTGTCACCATGACCACAACACTGCCCCCTCCTCCCCACATCAGTGTCACCATCACCACACCGCCCACACCACCTCCCCACAGATAAGTGTCACCATCACCACACCTCCCCATGCCACCTCCCCCACATCAGTGTTACCATCACCACACCTCCCCACGCCACCCCACACATCAGTGTGTCACCATCACCACAACAACCCCGCATGCCACCCCCACACATCAGTGTCACCATCGCCACAACACTCCCCACCCCACCTCCCTCCACACATCAGTGTCACCATCACCACACCTCCCCACGCCCCTCCCCACACATCAGTGTCACCATCACCACAACACCCCACACCACCCCCACATCAGTGTGTCAATATCACCACAACACCCTCCACACGCCACCCCCATACATCAGTGTCACCATCAACACAACACCTCCACACGAAACCCCCACACATCAGTCACCATCACCACAACACTACCCCCACACATCACTGTCACCATCACCACTCCTCCCAACACCTCCTCCCCACACATCAGTGTCACCATCTCCACAACACTCTACCCCCATCTCCCCACACATCAGTGTCACCATCACCACAGCACTCTCCACCCCACCTCCCTCCACAGATCAGTGTCACCATCACCACAATATCTCCCACGCCACCCCCACATCAGAGTCACCATCACCACAACACCCCCACGCCATCCCCACACATCAATGTCACCAACACCACGACACCACCCACATATCAGTGTCAACATCACTACAACACCTCCCCACACAGCGTCACTATCACCACGCCACCACCCACACATCAGTATCACCATCACCACGCCACCCCCACACATCAGTGTCACCATCACCACAACTCCCCACACAGCATCACCATCACCACGCAAAGACCCACACCTCAGTGTCACCATCACCACGCAAAGACCCACACCTCAGTGTCACCATCACCACACCACCCCCCACACATCAGTGTTACCATCACCACGCAAAGACCTACACCTCAGTGTCACCATCACCACGCCCCACCCACACATCAGTGTCACCATGACTACAACACCTCCCCACACAGCGTCACCATCACCACGCCACCACCCACACCTCAGTGTCACCATCACCACGCCACCACCCACACCTCAGTGTCACCATCACCACGCCACCACCCACACCTCAGTGTCACCATCATCACGCCACCACCCACACATCAGTGTCACCATCACTGCAACACCTCACCTTCCTCTCACATTGAGGTAATGGAGACATAAGCGTAAACACCAGGTGCATAATTTAGCATACATTAAATGACGTAATGTTAGACGCTCATTTGCCTGAGCTAAAAGGCCAGGCATAATATTATGAGAAGACTGGAATGATGCACTCTGGCTCATACTGTGTCTAGCACACTCCCTCATCCCCGAGAGAGAAACTCTCTCTCTCTCTCTCTCTCTCTCTCTACTTAATTTTTTTAAGGGTTCCTAACTTTATTCACAAACTAATGTCTGTTACTTACATCATCTCATTTCAAAGTCTTTTTCTTGTTATGAGATATTCAAGTAGCGAATAAGGTGAAGTTAGAGTCATCTGTTGGCCAGTGTTTTATTTGGTCAACTGACTGTACAGACATGTGCTAGACATGTGCTAGACATGTGCTAGACTAGTCATCCAGGGAATAAATGATCTTGGATGAAGTGATGTTCTTGAGGACACTCATGAAGACTGTAGAAATGAAGCCTCTGGGTGACGAATCGTCTATAAAATAATGATACGCAGATGTTGCACATGTTTGTAATTCATCACCTTGTTGGTGTTGTATACTATTGATATACAACCGGAAAAGATGATGAAATATTTTTTTTTTTTTGATCAAGAAGGAAGTTATGACATATTTAACAGAAAAGAAACATGGATTTAATGAAACTAACTCTTGTATCCCTAACTTATTGGAGCTCTGTGAATCAATAACACAAATCAAGACAGAAAAACAAGGATAAGTCGGCTGCATTTTCCTTGACTGTACTAAGTTACTTAATATAGACACAGGTGCACATAAGTACAATTATCCCAAAGTTCACCCAAAAAAGTCAAAGTGACTTATTTCCATCCAATATCTTATTATTTAAATCTTAAAAGTGAAAACAGCTAAGTATTTTAACTGTGTGAAGATCGAAACACAATTAAAGGAGTTATACAAGTAATAAGATAAACTAAGTTATTTACTTAGACATTAAAGAGAGGATCAGCTTAAACTAGCATGAATGTTAGCTATACAAGAAATCACTCTCCTTCCTTTCTGTAGCCCTTTTAACCCTCTCCCTGAACTGACTCGTGTTAAACAGGCTTTGATATGTTCAGGCAATCAGTTCCACTACTTTATTGATGTGCAATTAAAGGTGTTTGAAGCTGGACCACCTACTGTGGGTGCTAACATAAGTGTGTTAGCTTCCCCTAGCACCATACTTATTATTATTTCCAACCATAACAAACTTGGAAGCAAAATATTCTGAACTTTGCTTGTGAACAATTTTATAAACGTGATTAAACTTCAGTTCTTTTACTCTGTCTTCAACTTTCAGCATATCCAGTTGTTGTAATTCATCCTGGCCTTAATGCTCTCTTGGACCAGGTCCACCATGAATCTCACCCTTTTTGGTGGTCTGTATTTTGTTTATAATTATTTTTTTGTTTAGGCGGAGAACCATGAAGAGCAAAAATAAACTATATGACATTGTATAGCGCCTGCGAGCCTCAGTAGACACTGAGTATGTCCATAGAGGAACTTTAGCCTGGAATTCACATTGTTTACTACTTTGTTCCCTATCAATTATCCTGATATGTTTGGGTCAAATGAGATTCCCTGAAATCTCACTGAAGATACTAAAGTGATGGGTTCCCCATTACAATGGACATTAAAAATATTAACCTTTTTTAGTTTAGTCTACGCGCCAAAGAGTATGGTTTCCGTTTTCCCGAGGAGTAGCGATAGTTTTGTTGTCTACTAACCATTTGGTGCAGGACTCTAGTTCTAATGATAGTACATTATGTAGCTATATCTTGTGGGTCTTTACCTGACACTAACAAAGCACTGTCGTCTGCATACAACAGAAGCATACACTTGACACTAATGGACATGCCATTTACATAACACGGGGACAGTAAGGGACCCAGAACACTACTTTGGGAAACCCCACATGCTGTCGACAGGGGTTCTGATTCTATGTTGTTGATCTTGTCAGCTTTGTTCCCTGTTGATCAGGTAGGACTTAAACGAGTCTACAGAACCTATGCCCATATATTGTAGTTTATTACATAATATATCACAGGTGACCGTATCGAAAACCTTTTTCAAATTTAAGGTCACCATACCTATGAGATTATTAACGGCAAATGAGTTCTCAGAAGTCTATCAGATTAATTAGGGAGGTGTCGGTCCAGTAAGATCTCCCGAAACTTGATTGGAAACTATGAAGAATGATTTTGTGATTAAGACACTTAACTATTTAGCAGTACACCGCTTTCTCAAGAATTTTGGACATCATACTGAGTATACTAACAGGTCCATAGTTGCTGACGTCAGACATACTGTTCTTCTTGAACATAGGAGTAACTTTGGCCTCCTTGAATGGTATTGAATTGACAGATTTATTATGTGCGCAATGGGGAATAGTAATTCAGAAGCACCATCTTTTGGGATAGTCTCTGTCCAGGTACTTTTAGTTGGCAACTGTTTAGGGTGACGCCTTTAATACTGTAGTAAAATTTAAACATATTGGAGTCTGTGTTATATATATTCTATACAACACGTAGTTTTTATACTAATGTTGATGCAACAATTGTATAGAATGAACTGAAACAATTTGCCACTTCATATGTTTCATGGCACAACTCGTTATCGATATTTTGCATTATGTTAGATCTATATATGGGTTTATGGATATAACCCAGCACTTTTAGTTGTTGCCAGAGCTTTCTGGGGTTGTTCTTGTATTCTATGAATTTTGAGCAATAGTGCCATGCTTTTACTCCATTTACAAGCCTCTCAATTCTTCTCCTTACTCTCTGAAATGAATTTAGCGCTCTAATATCCTGTCTGCCGTAATTCCTTTTATCAAATGGTCCCTGAATTTTATATTATCTAATATCTCAGTAGTTATCAGGGTTCAGTTCTTTGTTTAATCCTAACCTCTTTAACTGGTGCAGTGAACATGGTTGTGTGTGTTTCCTGTGACAACAAGTTGCACGTCCGTGCAACTTGTTGTCACAGTTCAATCACCATTGTGTAGCCTATTTACCAGTATTTCTTTACTGTAGCTTCTAGTCGACCTCAATTTTTATTGTCTTGTGTAGGCCTATCCGTTCCCTATTGATTTTCTTGGTGAAATAAGTGATGAATTTATCACTAAGACCATTGATAATGACGCCTGGTTGACTAATGTTATGACAGCGGTTACAAAGGTTAAGTATGGTGGCTGAGAACTGTAGGGAAGCATTTGATGCTGTATTCCACCTTACATAGATGCAAAAATTAGAGAAGCAAGCAGGGATATAAGACAAAGTCATACAGTGGATCAAGACTTACCTATAGATGAAAGATGGCAAGAGCAGATGTTTCAGACTGCTGAAGTGGAGCTAGTGAGGTTCCCCAAGGATCAGTTCTGGAATCGTAACTGATCTTCATATACGTAGAGGATCTGCCAGAGGGATTGACTCCTATGTTTCTTTGTGCACTGATGATGTTAATTAAATGCGAAGAACACAGTCAGAAGAGGATAGAAACAGACTATAAACAGACTTGGAGAAACAGCAAGAATGGTCAAACAAGTGGCTACTAAAGTTAATCGTAAACAAGGCAAAGTCATGAAAAATTAAAGTTGGATAGAGGAGACCAGATATGAAATATATCTGTAGAAGCAAAAAACTGCAAATATCTTCAAGAAGGAGGATCTTGGAGTAATCATTACAGCCAACATATTGCTAGAGGTGCTTGTAAGTCACATAACATCTGCAAAAGCCTCAATGGGAAGACCAGAACGAGCCCTTGGTTCACCCAAAGGTGTAGAGAGGCTAAAACAAAGTGCGCTAAACAATGGAAAATGTATAGAAGACAAATGACCTAGGAAAATAAGGAGATTATCCGAAGAGCCAGAAATGAATATGAATGGATAAGGAGGGAAGGCCAGCAGCAATACGAGAATAACATACCATCGAAATTCAAATCTGACCCAAAGCTGTTGTACAGTCACATCAGGAGGAAAACAACAGTCAATGACCAGGTAATCAGGTTAAAGAAAGTGGGAGAGATCACAAGAAACGACAAAAAAGTATGTGAGGAGTTCAACACGAGATTTAAGGAAGTATTTTCAGTGGAGACAGAAAGGACTCCAGCAAACCGGGATGGAAGGATATACCAACAAGTGCTGGACACACTACACACAAACGAGGAGGTGACGAAACTGCTAAGTGAGCTGGATACGTCAAAGGCGGTAGGACCGGATACCATCTGTCCATGGGGTTCTGAGAGAGGGAGCAGAGGTACTGTGTGTGCCACTTTCAACAATCTTCAACTCATCGATCGAAACCTGGCAACTACCTGAGGTAGTTGCCCTGTAGTCCCAGTCTTTAAAAAAGATGACAGGCACGTAGCATTAAACCACAAACCAGTATCACTGACATGTATAGTATACAAAGTCATGCAGAAGCTTATCAGAGATAAGACTATTGGAGCACCTAGAAAGGAATGAGCGTAAACACGATAACCACCATGGTTTCAGGGAGGGCAAATCCTGTGTCACAAACCTACTTGAGTTTTACCAGAAGGTGACAAAAGTAAGGCAGGAGAGAGAGAGAGGGAAGGGGCGGTTGATTGCATTTTCTTGGACTGTAAGAAAGTTTTCGAAACCGTTCTGTACAAGATATTAGTGCAAAAGCTAGAGGAGCAGGCAGGAATAACATGAAAGTCACAGTAATGGCTCAGAGAATACCTGACATGAAGGAAACAACGAGTGATGGTGGTACGTGCGTTGGACACCTGTGACGAGCGAAGTTCCATAGGGGTCAGTCCTAGGGCCGGTGCTGTTACTGATATATGTGAATGACTTGGTGCAAGGGATAGATTCAGAGGTGTCCCTGTTTGTAAACGATGTGAAGCTAATGCGGAGAATTCAGGTAGATGAGGATCAGGTAGGACTACAAAGAGATCTGGACAGGCTGCAAGCCTGGTCCAATAACAGGCTCCTGGAGTTTAACCCCACCAAGTGCAAAGCCAGGAAGACTGGGGAAGGTTAAAGAAGGCTGCATACAGAGTATAAGGGGCCAAAGACTGTAAACCTCACTCAAGGAAGAGGATCATGGAGTGAGTATAATACCGAGCATATCTTTTGAGGAGGACATCATCCAAATAACTGCTACAGCATATGGGTGCCTAGCAAACTTAAGAATAGCATTTAGATACCTGGGTAAGGAATCATTAAAGACTCTGTACACCGTGTACGGCAGGCCCATATTGGAGTATGCAACACCAGTTTGGAACCCACACCTGGTCAAACACGTCAGGAAATTGGAGAAAGTGCAAAGGTGTATGTCCTACGTTGAGAGGTTAAGGGAAATCAGCCTGACGACACTGGAGGACAGGAGGGATAGGGGAGACATGATAACGACATGTGAAATACAGAGAGGAATTTACTAGGTGGATAGGGACAGGATGTTTCAGAGAAGGGGGGACAGGAACAAGGGGTCACAACTGGAAACTGAAAACACTGATGAGTCACAGAGATGTTAGGATGCAATTCTTCATTCATAAAGTTATCAGGAAGTGGAACAATCTGGAGAGTGATTTAGGGAAAGCAGAATCCATACACAGCTTTAAAAAGAGATACGATAAAGATCATGGAGAAGGGAGAGGGTGGAACTAATACTGACCAGCAAAGAGGCAGAGCCAGGAGCTGTGAATCAAATTCTGCAGCCACAAATAGGTGAATACAAATTGGTGCACACACACACAATTTTTTTTATACCAATAACTCATAGTTTAATTCCTAGGTGGGATGATGCCTCTCAAATCTCTCGGGGTAAACTAACGTGCTAGAAAAATCTCATCAATGTTTCTCAATAAGATGGGAAACATTCTTTCTCATAGCGGTTGCCTCGCGATAGTATGTAACTGTACCCATATGAGTGAATAGGATTTGGTATCCAAGCTTTGTTCTAGGAAGAAGGAAAACGCAGTCTATAATCAGACTTGAGAAAGGTTCTCCTAAAAAAAACTCCATACCATGGGCGGAGTTTGAACCCGGTGTCAGAGAGTCGTAAAACTGCAGACCGACGCGATAGCCACTGGGCCAGCTGGCTACAATAAGATTTATCCAACTAGGTATATTTATACATCATAGGAAGGTTAGCATAGGCCACCACTGTGACCACAGATGCAAGTTTTTACAGACTACGAATCTCTGACCGCGGGTTCAAGCCCCACCCGTGGTATGGTTTGTTTGCAATCATGTCATTACGATTTCGTGAGTCAAGATTCTCTTCTTGCTGAGACAGGTATAAGCAGAGTTGGTGGTGGAGTATATGCAGGTTTGCCGATCATCTGACAGATGTGGCAATGCTGAAAATGCTATGAGACAGTTTCTACCATTTCGGTCATGTGGAGTGTTTAGCAAATTAGCCAAGCTTTCTTAACACCCAAATATCTTCATGAGGACTGTTGTGAGAAGTCGATAGGTTGCTCACGGAGAATTTTTGGCAAAACTACTCGGAACTTCACCATGGTGACAAGGTCAGCTGTCTACTTTTTAGTTGTTTTCTCCCTAAGTACACTCTTACTATAGGAATAGCAATTATCAAAGATCCTTATAAATTAGACACATATGCAACACTTGGTATCTTTATTGATGAAACGTTTCGCCACACAGTGGCTTCATCAGTCCAATACAAAGTAGAAAAGTGTAAGGAGAGGAGGAGTTTGAGGTAATCAGTCCCTCGGCCTGGAGTCGATGTGTTCAGTCCATCAATTTTGTAGAAAGTACAGCATAGAGCCATAGAAGTGGCTTATATACTGTAGTCAGGTGAGGCGAAGCAGGAGGAGGCGGGGTCATAGTGGTACCATCCACTAGTCGAAGTAGGTCTTCGTCCAAAGGTTGGACAAGTGTTAAAGAATTCGTTTGTATCAAGATCCCAAGATGTTGCTGTGTCAGACAGAATATGTTGCATATGTGTCTAATTTATATCTTGTCGGTTCTCTGAACCATTTATCTACATCCTGTCTGACACAGCAACATCTTGGGATCTTGATACAAACGAATTCTTCAATACTTGTCCAACCTTTGGACGAAGACCTACTTCGACTAGTGGATGGTACCACTATGACCCCGCCTCCTCCTGCTTCGCCTCACCTGACTACAGTATATAAGCCACTTCTATGGCTCTATGCTGTACTTTCTACAAGATTGATGGACTGAACACATCGACTCCAGGCTGAGGGACTGATTACCTCAAACTCCTCCTCTCCTTACACCTTTCTACTTTGTATTGGACTGATGAACCCAATGTGTGGCGAAACGTTTCCACAATAAAGATACCCAAGTGTTGCATATGTGTCTAATTTATAACTTGTCGGTTCTCTGAACCATTCATCTTCATCTCTGGACCTCACTGTGTGAGCTGAGTGAGCTAGTGTTGGGCGCATAACGTCGTTAAATATATTGTAACCCAAGTCGTCATTATTACAGGTGGCAAGGATGCTTGTTTAACTCTTGACATAGCTCTAGTTATCTCGCTAAGGAGAAATAAAGTATGAATCTCTGTAAGTTTCAATCATGTAAGTTGCATCTGAGGCATTATCAGTCACAAACGGTTCCTTCCTTGCAATCTTCGACTTCAAGGGTGAAACGTCGTCGTAAGCTCCTCTCTTCTATGTGCGGGTTATTTGTGTATTATTCAAGGGTGATGAACTGATAACATTGTCTTCACATCTCTACTGCTCCTGCCTACTTTCTGAACTCGACTGAAGAAGCCTACTGTGTAGGCGAAACGTTTCGGATTAAAGATGCCTAATTGTTGCCTGTGTGTCTTTCCCTTCTGCTTTGTACTGGACTGATGAAGCCACTGTGGCGAAACGTTTCCTCAATAAAGAGTCCCATATACTGCACAAGTGTCTCAGTCTTCACTGTAGTGAGCCCAAGTGACAGTGAGTGAATGTCCCTTCAGCAGTCTTTAACAGTATATAATGAGTGATGTTTGCACGGTCTGTTCACCGTCGTGGCCCTGTGTACCTCGGGAGAGTAGCGTTCAATAACTCACTCCATAACGAATAAAATATTGGCTGTCAAGAGGCTACACCAAGTCCGACCTCGTGTACTTCACACACGGGTAATGTACTTCACACACGGGTAATGTACTTCACACACGGGTAATGTACTTCACACACGGATAATGTACTTCACGCACGGATAATGTACTTCACACACGGATAATGTACTTCACACACGGATAATGTACTTCACACACGGATAATGTACTTCACACACGGATAATGTACTTCACACACGGATAATGTACTTCACGCACGGATAATGTGCTTTGTAGGGATGTCATTCAGAAATATTACTCTCGGATGTCCTTATGTTCACTGTTATCCCTCATGCAGGAGACGCAACTTTAAAAGACGGTTCGGACCATTATGGACAATTATCATACTATAATTGTTCTTCACATATCATTGTAAGTTATATTACTGACCATGTGTATACGGTTCATACAACAATAACTCATAACTTGGCTTCTGGAGTCTTGGCACCGGACGTAACTAGTAACGTAGCACAATGGTCAGTCTTGGCACCAGACGCAAATAGTAACGTACATCAATGATCAGCCTTGGCACCCATATTGACTTGTATAGTGACGTGTCACAAGGGTCAGTCTTGGCACAGGTTCTATCGTAATTGGTGGTGTACAACAAAGGTCAGTCTTGGCACAAGTTCTGACGTAATTAGTGGCGTGCCACAAGGGACTGATCACCTCAAAATGTTTCTTCACGTCATCATCTTGGCACAGATCACGTTAAGGTACGCCTTTACCCGTCGCCAGGATTATTTTAGTGGATTATTAAATACAACGGCTGACCAACACAAGTATTGTAATGTATCTTGTTCATTTAAAAAATTCGTGTCGTTATATTAGATCAACGACGGCGTTTATGCTCTCCTTAGAGAAGACTCACCTGGAGTTCTCTTAACCCTGTACATTACTTGTACAACAAGCTCACTTTCGTCCTTCAGCTTCTGATCCTTCTTGAAACATTATACACCGTCTTGATCATCACACAAACTCATCATTTCACTGCTGAAGTCCCAATTGCATCTCACCTTCTTCCCGGTAACCACAAATGTAACACCTTACAAACAATGACTGAATTTGGTCATGTGCTGCTGGGTCCAGTTCCAGTTTAATTATCCGGCGTAGTCCCGGCCTGGGTACTGGGTGGTACATGAGGTTGTGTGGGTGGTACTAGAGGTTGTGTGGGTGGTACTAGAGGTTGTGTAGGTGGTACTAGAGGTTGTGTAGGTGGTACAAGAGGGTGTGTGGGTGGTACTAGAAGTTGTGTGGGAGGCCTGGTCACGGACCGGGCCGCGGGGGCGTTGACCCCTGGAATTCTCTCCAGGTCTCTCCAGAGGTTGTGTAGGTGGCACAAGAGGGTGTGTGGGTGGTACTAGAGGTTGTGTGGGTGGTACTAGAGGTTGTGTATGTGGTACAAGAGGGTGTGTGGGTGGTACTAGAAGTTGTGTGGGAGGTACAAGAGGGCGTGTGGGTGGTACAAGAGGTTGTGTGGGTGGTACAAGAGGGTTTGTGGGTGGTACTACAGGTTGTGTGGGTGGTACACGAGAGTATGTGGGTGGTAGTAGAGGTTGATTGGGAGGTACAAGAGGGAGTATGGGTGGTACAAGAGAGCGTGTGGAGAGGTACAAGACGGCGTGTGTGGGTGGGACAAGAGGGTATGGGGGTGGTTCAAGAGGGTGTGGTACTAGAGGATGTATGGGAGGTACTACATAGTATGTAATAAAAACTTTGTACAGATCAACGTAACTTCACCATCAAGGTCACACTAAAACGTAAAGACCACATAAACAATGTAACGATTGCATTAACAATGCAACGATTACATTAACAATGCAACGATTACATAAACAATGCAACGATTACATAAACAATGTAACAAGCACTTTAGGAAGACAATGATAACCATATAAGCGTTTTATATCAACAACGTTTAAAAAGAAAAATCATAGTAACGACAGAATCACTATAAGAACAATACCACAAAGATTTACACCGTAACAAAAGTCACACAAAAATTCCAACGGTAACACTTAGGAAATTCTCACTATGGCCGCCACAATAATAAACTCAGATGATCATATAAACACCGGAAAAAAAAATCTTATATCACATACAAAATTCCCACAAAGTCATCCACAAAATTCATTCAATACAACACAAAAAAATCAAATATTTACGCCAATAATGTTCTGTCTAAAAAAAATTACAAAATTTACTGAATATCGCTAAGATTCTCACAATAACATCCTGAAGATAACCAGAATAACTCTTGAATAACTCTCACAATGCCTTAAAAAGTTCACACAATAACCTCAGCAAGATTCTCACAATAACAACCACAAAATTCACACAATAACCTCCAACGCAGTTTTCGCCGAGGTTTCATAATTCCCGGCACACGAGGACACCAAAAATAACTCCATAAGTAGTGAGTACATTAAGGAACTGAATAAATGATAAGTGGAGAGAGAAGAGACAAAAATTGACCTTCCGCTTCCGTGCCAGAACATAAGTACAAACTCCGTCACTGTTTACTATTAGCTCCACTCTAAATAATTAATGTTTGTTTTACAAGAAATGTATGTGTGTGTATGTATGTGTGTGTGCATGTGTGTGTATGTGTGTGTATGTGTGTGTTACAAAAAACGATATCTATAAATTCTAGACATCTCCAGAGAATAATAGAAGGTCAACTTATTGATCCCCCTCTACCATCTAGACTGTTTCTGGTTTTGTAACAGTTTGTCAGAAAGTATTCTGGTCCAGTTATCCTTTAAAATTATCATAAATATTAATGGTGCTTAAGGATTGCAACTGACAGGATACTAAGCAACGAGATAAATATTTAGATGTTTATTAACAAAGTTGTCTAGTTGGAAAAAAGCAAAGTAAATGAATTTGATATAATTTAGGATATAAGCTGCTACACTTCTCTCGTAGAGCAAAGTAATTTTTACATATAGTAGTATAGTGCTGAAGCCACATTTCATATCAGTATGACTCTTAAGTACCGTCTGGTACGTTGTTATCAAGTATAAAAATAATACTATCATAAACAAGCGTGCGTGTGGGAATGTGTATATATGCTCAAAGTTGTTCGTTATGTCTCAATAAGACTCGACTCGACTTAGACTTAAACAGTGACTGACTAAACGTCCTCATATAATCTATCTTCTTCACCAACAAGGCAATCAGAACAGCTTGCTTGAACCATAAGACGAACGATTCCCCGAACAGTAATACTGTAGAAAGCAGCAGCACGGAGTCAGGAACAAGGAAACAAAATAACGACCCTAACTGGGGACCATCAGCAGATCCTCTATGAAAGTCATAAAACTCCCTTAATACTGAATCTAAGTTCAGCATAACCAAATCCCCGACTACTACAGTGCGTAGATGCCACACAAAATAGGTCAGAATCTTTAGCTTGGGGACCTGGGTTGACTTAGAGTGGCGGTACGATACACAACCTCAACAAAACGTCAAAAATCACTAAGTTTGAACAATGCTCTGTGAACAGTTACACAGAGTTACAAGATGTATGTTTCGACTCACCAACACAATCATGCTCTACCAAAACAAACAGAGACGAGAGAGATGCTTTCAGCACTAGGAGTAGACGGAGAGCGCGGTGCTTGTCGACCGACGACCAGCTACAGAGAGAGAGCGATTTCTCGACTCCAGGCCTCACTTCAGGTGATATCACGTGACTCTCCCTTGGTACTGCCGAAACGCCGAAGCGAGCTAATAGTTAGCTACGCAGTTTATCAATGCAGACAGCCAACCACAACTCTCGAACAGTGAGCACAGTGAAGTGTAAATGTTACATCCTACCTAATGACATAGCTAAGTAAAATAATAGTATAAAGCAAGGTATTTTCATTTTAGCTATTAATGAAAATATCAGCAATATAAAATTATAGGAAGGATAATATACATCAAATATACATTATATACATTGTGTCCCTTTCAGGGGGCGCAACAGTGTGTGTGTGTGTGGTCACATATTTGTGGTTGCAGGGGACGATTCACAGATCCTGGCCCGGCCTATTGGTACTGATTTCTCAGTTTACTTCACTGGATCTCAGAGTGAGAGCAATTTAGGTCATTTGAAGAAGTTTGAATTTTTCAGATGTAGTATTTGACACTCCCCCAGGAAGTGACCCACAACAGCCGGAAAACACCCAGGTACCTACTTACTGCTAGGTGAACAATGGCTTGCCCATACGTCTCGCTCTGCCCTGTGTGTACTCACCTAATTGTGGTTGCAGGGGTCGAGTCATAGCTCCTGGCCCCGCCTCTTCACTGGTCGCTACTAGGTCACTCTTCCTGCTCCATGAGCTTAATCATACCTCTTCTTAAAGCTATGTATGGATCCTGTCTCCACTACATCACTTCTCAGACTATTCCACTTTCCTGACCACTCTGTGACTGAAGAAATACTTCCTAACATCCCTGTGATTCATCTGAGTCTTCAACTTCCAACTGTGACCCCTTGTTGCTGTGTCCCATCTCTGGAACATTTTGTCTGTCCACCTGTTCGATTCCTCTCAGTATTTTATATATCGTTATCATATCCCCACTATCTCTTCTGTCCTCCAGTGTCGTCAGATCGATTCCCCTTAACCTCTCCTCGTAAGACATGCCCTCTGCTCCGGGACTATTCTTCTTGCAAACCTTTGCACTTTCTCTAATTTCCTTACGTGCTTGGCTAGGTGTGGGTTCCAAACTGGTGCTGCATACTCCAATATAGGCCTTACGTACACGGTGTACAGTGTCCTGAATGATTCCTTATTAAGATTTGGGAATGCTGTTCTTAGGTTTGCTAGGCGCCCGTATTCTGCAGCAGTTATTTAGTTGATGTGCGCTTCAGGAGATGTGCCCGGTGTTATACTCACCCCAAGATTCTTTTCCTTCAGTGAGGTTTGTAGTATCTTGCCCCCTAGACTGTACTCCGTCTGCGGTCTTCTTTGCCCTTCCCCAATCTTCATGACTTGCACTTGGTGGGGTTGAACTTCAGGAGACAGTTTCTGGACCAGTCCTGCAGCTGTCCAGATCTCTTTGCAGTTCTGCCTAGTCCTCGTCCGATTGAATTCTTCTCACCAACTTCACATCATCTGCAAACAGGGACACCTCTGAGTCTATTCCTTCCATCATGTCGTTCACAAATACCAGGAACAGCACCGGTCCTAGGACTGACCCTCTGTGGAACCCAGCTCGTCACAGGTGCCCACTCTGACACCTTGCCACGTACCATGACTCGCTGTTGTCTTCCTGACAGGTATTCCCTGATTCATTGCAGTGCCTTCCCTGTTATCCCTGCCTGGTTCTCCAGCTTTTGCACTAATCTCTTGCGTGGGGGTGTGTCAAACGCCTTCCCACAGTCCATGAAAATGCAATCTACTCACCCCTCTCTTTCACTCTCTTGTCTTACTGCCGTCACCCTGTCATAGAACTCCAGTAGGTTTGTGACACAGGACTTCCAATCCCTGAAACCGTGCTGGCTGTCGTTGATAAGCTCATTCCTTTCTAGGTGTTCCACCACTCTCCTCCTGATAATCTTCTCCATGACTTTGCATACTATACATGTCAGTGACACTGGTCTGTAGTTTAATGCTTCGTGTCTGTCTCCTTTTTTTAAAAATTGGGACTACATTTGCTGTCTTCCATACCTCAGGTAGTCGCCCTGTTTCGATAGATGTGTTGAAGATTGTTGTTAGTGGTACACATAGCGCCTCTGCTCCCTCTCTCAGGACCCATGGAGAGATGTCCGGCCCCATCGCCTTTTGAGGTATCTAGCTCGCTTAGCAGCCTCTTCCCTTCTTCCTCGGTTGTATTTATTGTGTCCAACACCTGATGATATACCCCACCTCTCAGTGTTTCTGGAGGCCCTTCTGTCTCCTCTGTGAACACCTCTTTGAATCTCATGTTGAGTTCCTCACACACTTCGCGGTCGTTTCTTGTGACCTCCCCTCCTTCCTTCCTCAGCCTGATTACCTGGTCCTTGACTGTTGTTCTCCTCCTGATGTGGCTGTACAACAGCTTCGGGTCAGATTTGGCTTTCGCTACTATGCCATTTTTGTAATGTTGTTGGGCTTTCTTTCCTGTGCATATTCATTTCTGGCTCTATGACTGCTCTCCTTATTCGCCTGGGTCCTCTGCCTTCTATACCTCTTCCATTCTCTAGCACACTTGGTTTTGGCCGCTCTACACCTTCGGGTGAACCAAGGGCTCATTCTGGCTTTCTCGTTATTTCTTTTGCCCTTTCGCACAAACCTCGCCTCAGCTTCCTTGCATATCGTTGTCACATATTCCATCATCTCGTTTACTGACTTCCTTGCCAGTTCTCTGTCCCACTGAACCCCGTGCAGGAAATTCCTCATGCCTGTGTAGTCCCCTCTCTTGTAGTTTGGCTTCATTCGTCCTGACCTTCCTGCTTATCTCTCCACTTTGTGTGTGTGTGTGTGTACTCACCTAGTTGTGGTTGCAGGGGTCGAGTCATAGCTCCTGGCCCCGCCTCTTCACTGGCCGCTACTGGGTCACTCTCCTTGCGCCATGAGCTTTATCATACCTCTTCTTAAAGCTATGTATGGAGCCTGCCTCCACTACATCACTTCCTAAACTATTCCACTTCCCGACTACTCTGTGACTGAAGAAATACTTCCTAACATCTCTGTGATTCATCTGAGTCTTCAACTTCCAACTGTGTCCCCTTGTTGCTGTGTCCCATCTTTGGAACATTCTGTCTCTGTCCACTTTGTCAATTCCTCTCAGTATCTTATATGTTGTTATCATGTCCCCCCTATCTCTCCTGTCCTCCAGTGTCGTCAGGTCGATTTCCCTTAACCTCTCCTCGTAGGACATACCCCTTAGCTCCGGGACTAGTCTTGTTGCAAACCTTTGCACTTTCTCGAGCTTCTTCACGTGCTTGGCTAGGTGTGGGTTCCAAACTGGTGCTGCATACTCCAGTATGGGCCTAACGTACACAGTGTACAGGGTCCTGAACGATTCTTTATTAAGATGTCGGAATGCTGTTCTTAGGTTTGCTAGGCGCCCATATGCTGCAGCAGTTATTTGGTTGATGTGCGCCTCAGGAGATGTACCTGGTGTTATACTCACCCCAAGGTCTTTTTTCCCTTTATTGAGGTTTGCAGTCTCTGGCCCCCTAGGCTGTACTCCGTCTGCGGTCTTATTTGCCCTTCCCCAATCTTCATGACTTTGCACTTGGTGGGGTTGAACTCCAGGAGCCAATTGCTGGACCAGGCTTGCAGCCTGGTCCTCGTCCGACTGAATTCTTCTCATCAACTTCACATCATCTGCAAACAGGGAGACTTCGGAGTCTATTCCTTCCGTCATGTCATTCACAAATACCAGAAACAGCACTGGTCCCAGGACTGACCCCTGTGGAACCCCGCTCGTCACCGGCGCCCACTCTGACACCTTACCTCGTACCATGACTCGCTGCTGTCTTCCTGACAGGTATTCCCTGATCCATTGTAGTGCCTTCCCTGTTACCCCTGCCTGGTCCTCCAACGTTTGCACTAATCTCTTGTGTGGAACTGTGTTAAACGCCTTCTTACAGTCCAAGAATATGCAATCTACCCACCCCTCTCTCTCTTGTCATATTACTGTCACCCTGTCGTAGAACTCCAGTAGGTTTGTGACACAGGATTTCCCGTCCCTAAAACCGTGTTGGCCGTCGTTGATAAGCTCATTCCTTTCTAGGTGCTCCACTACTCTTTTCCTGACTATCTTCTCCATGACCTTGCATGCTATACATGTCAGTGACACTGGTCTGTAGTTTAGTTCTACGTTCCTGTCTGCTTTTTTAGAAATTGGAACTACATTTGCTGTCTTCCAAACCTCAGGTAGTTGCCCTGTTTCGATAGATGTGTTGAAGATCATTGTTAGGGGTACACGTAGCTCCTCTGCTCCCTCTCTCAGGACCCATGGAGAGATGTTGTCTGGCCCCATCGCCTTTGAGGTATCTAGCTCGCTTAGTAGCCTCTTCACTTCCTCCTCAGTTGTGTGTATTGTGTCCAGTACCTGATGGTGTACCCTACCTCTCCTCCTTTCTGGAGGCCCTTCTATCTCCTCTGTGAACACCTCTTTGAATCTCATGTTGAGCTCCTCACACACTTCACGGTCATTTCTTGTGACCTCCCCTCCTACCTTCCTCAGCCTGATTACCTGGTCCTTGACTGTTGTTCTCCTCCTGATGTGGCTGTACAGCAGCTTTGGGTCAGATTTGGCTTTCGCTGCTATGTCATTCTCGTACTGTCTTTGGGCCTCCCTTCTGATCTGTGCATATTCATTTCTGGCTCTACGACTGCTCTCCTTATTCTCCGGGGTTCTTTGCCTTCTGTACCTCTTCCATTCCCTTGTACACTTGGTTTTGGCTTCCCTGCACCTTTGGGTGAAACATGGGCTCATCCTGTCTTTTTCGCTTCTCCTGTTACCCTTGGGTATAAACCTCTCCTCAGCTTCCTTGCAAATTGTTGTCACATATTCCATCATCACGTCTACTGACTTCCCTACCATCTCTCTGTCCCACTGAACTCCTGCAGGAAGTTCCTCATGCCAACATATTCACCTTTCTTGTAGTTTGGCTTCATTCGTGCAGCCCTTCCTGCTTCCCCTTCCACTTGTAACTCTACTATGTATTCGAAACTTAGAACCATGTGATCACTGGCCCCAAGGGGGCTTTCATGTGTGATGTCCTCAATATCTGCACTACTCAGGGTGAATACTAAGTCTAGTCTCGCTGGTTCGTCCTCTCCTCTCTCTCTGGTAGTGTCCCTTACGTGTTGGTACATGAGATTTTCCAGTACCACCTCCAGCATCTTAGCCCTCCACGTTTCTTGGCCCCCATGTGGCTCTAAGTTCTCCCAATCAATTTCCCTATGGTTGAAGTCACCCATGATCAGTAGCTTCGCCCTGCTCGCACAAGCCCTTCGGGCCACTACTACCAGTGTGTCAATCATCGCTCTGTTACTCTCATCATACTCTTGCCTTGGCCTCCTGCTGTTCTGTGGTGGGTTATACATCACTGCAATTACCACCTTGGGACCTCCAGACTGTAGCATTCCTACTATGTAATCCCCAGCTTCTCCTCTGTCTCCTCTCTCCAGCTCGTCAAATCCCATCGGTTTTTGATCAGCAGTGCCACTCCTCCACCCCCTCTGTTCCCTCTGTCTTTCCTCAGGATCTGGTACCCCATTGGAAAGATGGCATCTGTTATCATACCTGTGAGCTTGGTTTCAGTGAGAGCTATTATGTCCGGTGATGCCTCTTTCACTCTTTCGTGCCACTCCTCCAACTTATTTGTTATTCCATCAGCATTGGTGTACCATACCTTCAGTTTCCTCTCTAATACAGTGTTTTGGGGGGTCTGTGAGGGTGGGGTACCTGGCAGTGTACTGTGGGATTCTATAGTAGAGTGTTGGGTGTGGGCTGTGAGTGTGGGTTGTAGTTTGTGTTGGGACCGTGTGCTTGGTTGTTGGGTTGTGCTTGTTCCTGTTGCTCCGTCCTGCTCTGGTTGTCCTCTACTGATTCTGTCCTTGTCTCTCCTCCTCGCTCCTTTCGCCTTTGTGCCCTCTCCCTCAGCTGCTGTCGTTCTGTTTTTGTTCTGTCCCGGTCTAGGAACACCCTCCTGTAATCCTCCGTTTCCTTCAATCGTGGTTTCTCTTGGAGGATTCTGTCCCTCTCTGTTTCTGTCCTGAGAATCAGCTTGAGCGGTCGTTTTCTCCCCTTCGAGTACCCCCCTATTCTCTGAAAATTTACAATCTCGGACATGTCTTCTTCGCCTATTTCTTTGAGTATGCTCTCAATCTCCTTTCTTTCTGCCTGCCGTCTTTCAGTGTGTGTCCTTTCCTCTCTCTCCTTCAGCCCATGAATAAACACTGCCTTTGCCCTCTCCTCCTCCCATTGCCTTTCCCTCTGCAGCTCAGGTTCCTGTTGCTCCCTTTTTTTTCATGTCGCTCTTGTTGGCATGATTCTTCCCCTGCATTTGCCCTATTACCCTCTCCACCTGCTCTCAGCTGCTCACCCCCTTCGCTCCTTGGCCCTGCTTGGTATGCAGATGCGGCTGTAGCGTAAGTTATATCTCCTTCCTTCCCGATGGACACCCTTGATGCTGTGTCTTTACTGGTCAATACCCCTGTAACCTGTTTCAGCCTGTTTACCTCATCTTCTAGGCCTCTTATCCTGGCTACTGCATCTTCAGCTTGTGACTCCCAATTCTTCTTCTCCTCCTCCAACCTCTTTTCCAGTTTCACAGATAGCTCTCTCTCCATTTTTGCAGAAAGCTCTCCTAGTTTTCTCTCCCACTCCTGTTCCATCCTTTTGCACTGCTCTTCCATCCATTCTTCCTTACCAGAGCCGTGCTCCTCTGGTCCCTGGGTCCTGCGAGTCCATACCATTTTTTTTTTTTTTTTTTTTGTTCAGGAAGTGTAGGGTTTATGGGGAGAGGTTTAGGAGGGAGAGTGGTGGAAGGTGGAGAAAAAGGGGGAGGGGCTATAGTAAAAGGGTGGAAGGGAAGGAGGAAAAGAAGAGTGGGAATAGAGGGGAGGGAGGGAGAGGGAGGGAGAAGGGAAGAGGAGGAGCAAAAGAGAGAAGGGAGAGGGAGAGGGGAGAGATGGAAAGAGATGGAGAGATTTTATGGCATGATAGGAGATAGGTGAGGGTGCAGGGAGGGTGTGGGTTGGAGATGCCAGTGAGGGAGAATGGGGGTGGAAGGGGAGGAGGAGGGAGTGGATGGTCCTAATGGTCAACTGCTTGTTCGTATCCTGTGTCCCCAGTCACTCCTTTCTTCAGTTATTATGCTAATAATATTACTAGCATAACTGGCTAATAATATTACTAGTACTTATTCTAATACTATGATACTAATACAATAAAAATCTGAAGGTTATACTGCCACTCACTGAGATACTGTCACACGGTGTGTATGTGTGCGTGCGTGTGTTTGTACACAGTTGCCACCCTATAATGGTGTGTGCTGGTGTGTGTGTGTGTGTGTGTGCGTGTATTTGTATTCTCGCCTTCTATGCCTCAATTATTATGCTAAAAATACTAATACTTATACTAATACTAGTATAATAATGTTACTACTACAAGAAAATCTAAAGGTTCTACTGCTACTGAGTGTGTGTGTGTGTGAGTGTGTGTGTGTGTGTGTGAGGTGTGTGTGTGTGTGATTGATGTCCGCACTAGTTTCCCCACCCACTCATCAATCCTATCTCCACCTTATCAATGTTGTTTTTACTCTAATTAAGGTAATAGCTGGCAGGAGTGAGTGACCCTAGCTACCAGTGTCGAGACCATACTTCTGACACAACATGCAACCAAAACTAGATGAGTGACTTGCGGCTGGCAGTGGGATTGGTGGACAACTTGCTGCTTCTGCTTCCTTGTTGTCGTACTTCACTATTCTCTAAGACTTTCTTCGAAATCCTTCACCCTTGATAAAGTATATCCCTCCATAGCCTCACAATCCTCTCCCCTGTGCACTTCTACACCAACCTCCTGGACCTGAAGGCAAGGCCCACTCTCTGAGGCGCCCATCACACTCGTCTCACCCTCGTCCCTCCTCCATCTGATCCTGAGTCCACACCATGCTGTGTGCCCTCACACACAGGACTGTCCAACAACAGTGGAAAATCCTCCAAAAGTGGCTCAGACAAAACCAAGTTCACACCTTCCGGCAGAGCCACTTCCTCCGTCTCCGCTGTCTCGCCATCCTGGGTCACCTTTGACAACGTTAGTACGCGCTCATCCTCCTTATCAACAATGTCACTCCATTGTCCACTTGGCACCACGCTCATATTATCCGTGGCGACTCATCCATAGCATCCACGACCACCACGTCATCCTTCCTCATACCATCATCAGCACCATGTCTCTGATGGCCCATCCGCGATCACATGCCGCCGCCACATGTCCAGGTAATCCACACAGGCGACACGTTCGAACTTGGCCTGTAAGTCACATAGACTTGCTGCGGAACTCATCCATCATGCGTAAGAAAGTATCTGCGTTTGAGCGTCATTTCAAAGAAAATGAACCTTCTGGCAGCCGGCATAAGTCCCCTGGCCCACCGGCCCACCGTTGCTGCATGGACGTCACCAAATTGACTGAAGACGTTTCGCACATCAACATCCAACGCTTGAACGGCACGTTTCGAATCCGTATATAAGTGTAGTACCGGAACACATCTCGAAGCCGTACCTCTAATCCCGTGTTGACGACAATCCTCTTCTCCTGATACGTTTCAACCACTCGCTCATATCGCTGGCCACTGCAAATTTGACAAAAATCCTCGACGAACCGTTGAGAGATATTCCAAATAATTCTTCATTGGATATCCCTAAAGAATCCTCAAAACAGCTGGGAGGAGAACATCTGCGTTGCTTGGGTAAATCGCCCTGCAACACTTCATACAGACAGTATTAACACGTTGTCTGTAGCGCTCCACCATGTTGATGAAAACTACCAGTTCTCAACTCCCCGCTAGGGACCAAAAACAAGCACACCGCACTCCGCAAAGGATGGGCAGCGAATCCTCCGCGAATGAGTGGATGGAGACCGGGAGATGTGACGTTAATGCAGAGGGTTATGGTAGTGAATGTTTTACTGTATAGTAAATTGTGGCATGTGGCAGGGTATACCCACTCGTGGGGAGAGATGTTGAATTTTACAGCGGAGAGTGTTGAGGTTATATGGGGTTTTGGTAGACATTGGCTCAATAAGGAGGTTGTCATGACGCCGGTTAGTAAGGGAGGTTTGGGGTTGATGCCCTTACATAGGAGGCTTATAGGGATATATGTAAAGCAGAGATATGTGGAGGAGGGAGGGGTGGAGGGTAAGCGGGTGGGAGTGGTCATGCGTGAGGTACGGAGGTGGTGGAGTGGACGTGACCTGAGTTTATGTGAGGCAATGTTAGGAGGGTTTCGTTAACTAGTCGTCAGAGAAGCCGAAGGGGATTTTCCGGGGGGGGGGATTTGGCTTCTAAAGCGCAATTGTTTTTAATGGGTTTAGCGAGTGAGGATACTTGTTTGAGATGTGGGTTTTGGATACGTCGTACCATGCGGTGTATTTTGTGAAGATTTAGGCGGGGTACGGGAATGGTTTGGACGGGTTCTGAGGGTGTGGGAGGGTGTGGGCTTTCGATGTTAGGGGCTTTAAGCCTGGATATTGGTGGGTTTGAGGAAAATGTACGTAGGGGTTAATGTACCTGGTGGTTGATTTCATATGTGTCGTGGGGTATGCGCGAGGTAGTGGGTGGGAGGCGGGTTCGTGCCTTGGCGGCACATTTTACAGGACGAAATGTAGGAATCAGGGTTTGTATGGGAGAACTTGGGTTGAGGCTTTCTCGGGTTTAGAACGATGACGGTGGTGTCCCTTTTAAAGTTTTGGGGATGAAGTAGGAGCCAATCGAGGGGGACTGGTCAGTGGGGGGAGGGGTGGTGGGGCATATCGGGAAGGGGTTGACTAGGTTATAGTTTGGTTGATTGATGTGTGGTTGGTTAGGCGTGGGTATACAGGGTTGAAGCTAGGATGGGTTGGGTAGGGGTGGTATCGTGGGTGTCCGAGTTTTGGACGTTTCAGGGTTTTATGGGGTTGTAGGTAATTTTCCGGTGTGTGTTGGCTCAGACTTGGAGTGATGTTGGTTGGGGGGGGGGATCATAGGGGTCATGGACGCATGGGGTTTTCCTCTAGGATGTAGTAGTGTAATATTCTAAAGATCAAGTAGTAGGGTTTATAGGTGGTGATGTGCTGGCAGTTTGCATTTATGTGGCAGGTTTGAGGTTAGGATGTATTAGGTGTTAGACAACCGACAGTGTGCAGGTGTGCTTGGGTGCAGTTGGCCCAGGTATCTGTGGCAATTCATGTAGGATAAAGTTGATGTTTTGCTATGTTTTTCTTAGGTTTAACGTTTTTAGTACTGTATTCTGTATGTGTTTACTATCTTTTGTTTGAATTTACATTATGTGCAGCTTCTGCATATTTATGTTTTTTTCTAGAGTGTTTGCATATGTATGCAACACAAATGTGTTTTGTGGACTTATTCTCCGGTGTGGGAGTGTGACGTTGTGTTGTAGACAGTGTTGTCTACGGTAGTGATGCTTGATGTTAATGTATTTCTTATTTAAGATGATGATGGGGTGTGACCCTTGTTACGGGGTCAGTTGTTTTTATGTGTTATTGTGCAACAACTGTTTTATAGGCAGAAATTTTAAAGGTTTTATGTTATTTCATGCCTTTGTATTCGTTTTGTGGTAGTGAAGAAGTAGGATATGTAACCAACGGTTTAATTTTACGGTGTTTTGAGACAGTGTTTGTACAGTTTCATTGACAGTGTGTTATGTTATTGTATAGAAAAATTTAGCTAGGATAGGTAGTAGGATGGATATTTTTTGTTTATGTGCTTTTGGCACGGGTTCTTATTATAGGATATATTGACAGATGTGTTTATTCCTGTTCTGTTTGCTTGTTTTTGTTTATATGAGCCTGATTTATTTTGGGCATTTATTGGTTGTTTTTATATATGTGTTTTTAAATAAAATATAAAAGACCCTGCCACTACCACTGGCTTCTCTAGGAGCTAATGTCGACCTAAAAACACTAAGATTCACGGAGCCTTGTGTTCCACTACACTACCGCCGCGCACGTGTGTGTGTGTGTGTGTGTGTGTGTGTGTGTGTGTGGAGTAACATCTTCGCTTGTCTGACCTCAAAAAATGTAATTATTATCCTTTGACCCTAGGTACTGTTGAGATTATTTTGATCCAAATAAGGTCACGGCGATTATAATCACTGTTACCTTCCCATTCACAGTATGAACATTGAAGACTTACCCATTCTTCAGACGTTGTATCGTCCCTGTGGGTTTGGGATTCCCAGTGAATGCAACAATAACTGGGTGTGTTTCGGTACTTGCACGATCTGAGAAAGTACGCAAATGTTGCTCTTCCTCAAGCCTCAGTACACTATGAGAAGAGTGCAGGTGTGACAAACATATACCATGTAGTTAAATATTAACCTTGATAATTTTAAGAGAATTAGAATAGGCAAACACTAGTCATCATATGGAAACTAGTATCTCATTTTCTGCAGTGAAAATGACAAATTAGGAAAGTCACAGCTAATTCAAACCGTCTAATAAGAAACACTAGCTTTTTAAGCTCCTGTGGCATGCAAAGTATGTTACAATTTATTCGGCGTATGTCACACTCCCATATAGGCTGCCTCCCAACCAGTGAACTGGGTGCTAAGGGTTTAGCTGATCAATAAGTACCCCCTCATTAAATCAGTACCTTGGTTCATTAATCACAGGCAAACCCGCCAAAGCTGAAGCAACGTGGATCACTTGCGGGGAAACATTGGCAGACTTGCGTAGCTGATGGTTGAGCACGGTGCACTCTCTGGCTCTGCTTTTCCATCTGTCGCCGTGGTGTTCGCTTACTGTTCCTCTGAACATATATACTGTACATAGTGTTCATACTTGCATACATGATCTGGTGAAGGCAAATATACATTATAGTTTACTGTTGAGTTTTGTTTGTTCCATTTCCCATTACGACCAGGTCTCACAGGCCATACTTACCTGTGTTCGTAATAGCTCCAGTAATTAAGACATAGAGACTAATATCCTAAAATACATCAAATCATTATGGAGCTACCATGATTGAAACATTAAAGTCACCTGGATACTGAACTCATATATTATGCATATAATGCAACTTAGTAATTTTAAAAATTTCTTCAACAAAAATCGAAAATGTAGACCTACAAAGGCCAAAATCAACCCCAATGATGTTCAATGAACACAGGATGGTACTGATCCTCGCACGCCAGGGTCAAGTGATACAGAAAGCAGCAGCACCCAAACACCTGAAGTGACCTACAAAGGCAGGCACCCACACACACGTGACCTAAAGAGCTGTGGCCCAAATCACACACGTGGTCTAGATAGTTCTGACACCCAACACACAAGTGACCCTGAGAGCTGTGGCACCAAAACACACTGTGGTCTAGATAGTTCTGACACCCAACACACAAGTGACTAAGGGTGGCCCCCAGTGACTGTAGGCACCAAACAAAACCATGTGGTCTAGATAGTTCTGACACCCAACACACAAGTGACCTAGAGAGCTGTGGCACCCAACACACACGTGATCTAGATAGTTCTGACACCCAACGCACAAGTGACCTAGAGCTGTGGCACTGACCAACACAGTACCTACGTTGGGCTAGATAGTTCTGACACCCAACACACAAGTGGCCTAGAGGCTGTGGCACCCAACACACACGTTGTCTAGATGGTTCTGACACCCAACACACAAGTGACCTAGGGGCTGTGGAACCCAACACACACGTGGTCTAGATAGTTCTGACATCCAACACAAGTGGCCTAGAGAGCTGTGGCACCAACACACACGTTGTCTAGATGTTTGACACCCAACACACAAGTGACCTGGAGCTGTGGCACCCAACACACACGTGGTCTAGATAGTTCTGACACCCAACACACAAGTGACCTAGAGAGCTGTGGCACCCAAACACACACGTGGTCTAGATAATTTGACACCCAACATACAAGTGACCGAAGGGGCACCCAACACACACGTGGTCTAGATAGTTCTGACACCCCCCAAACCTAGAGGCGTGGCCCCCAAACACGTGGTCAAGATAGTTCTGACCCCCAACACACAAGTGATCTGAAAGATCGGGCCCCCAACCCCGGTGGTCTAGAAAGTGATCTAGGGGTTCGGGTAGTGGGGGTTTAGTCGGGTTTAGTGATGGTGGTGTCTGGTGTGATGGTGGTAGTCGTGGTAGTGGTGGTTTTGTTAATATTTTTGGAAGTCGTGCGGGGGTTGGTGGTTGTCATGCTAGCGGTCGTGTTAGTCATGTTTGGGTGGTGGCGTCGTGAAAGTGGTTTGTGGTAATTGTGCTAGTGTTGGTAGTGGTAGTGCGCTGTGGTTGTAGCTGTTGTGTTGCGGTGGTGTTATCATGCTAGTGGTGGTGGTAGTGGGTTGGTTTTTTCTTGTAATTGTGTTAGTGGTGGTAGCGGTGAAAGTTAGTTTTAAATGTCAGGGGTTTACCATGAAGGTGGTGGTGATAGCCGTGCTAGTTGTGGTTGTAACTGTACTAGTGATTGTAGTCGTGTATTAGTAGTGGCAGTCTTGTACGGTTGTGGTATTTTTAAGTATTGGTAGTTGCACGCTGAGTGGGAGTCATAGTAGTAGTGGCTGCAGTCTTAAATGATAGTGGTAGTTGTGATAGTGGTGCAGGTAGTCGTGCAAATGGGGGTGGTAGTCGTGATGATAGTTGGAATCGTTCTGTGTGGTTTTTAGTCGTTTTTTGGTGCTGGTAGTTTTGCTTGGGGGGTGTTGTTGGGGAGTGGTGGATATCGTGCTGGTGGTGGCGGTAGTCGTG
>WNWK01024372.1:0-15000 GCA_009830355.1 Cherax destructor
AAGAAGAGCAGGATGCGAGTGTGGGGAGGTGCGTGAGGCATTACGTAGAATGAAAGGGGTAAAGCAGCTGGAATTGACGGAATCATGACAGAAATGTTAAAAGCAGGGGGATATAGTGCTGGAGTGGTTGGTATTTTTCTTTAATAAATGTATGAAAGAGGGAAGGTACCTAGGGATTGGCAGAGAGCATGTATAGTTCCTTTATATAAAGGAAGGGGATAAAAGAGAGTGTAAAATTATAGGGGAATAAGTTTACTGAGTATACCAGGTAAAGTGTATGGCAGGGTTATTATTGAAAGAATTAGAGGTAAGACAGAGAGTAGGATTGCAGATGAGCAAGGAGGCTTTAGAGTGGGTAGGGGATGTGTAGATCAAGTGTTTACAGTGAAGCATATATGTGAACAGTACTTAGATAAAGGTAGAGAAGTTTTTATTGCATTTATGGATTTAGAAAAGGCATATGATAGAGTGGATAGGGGAGCAATGTGGCAAATGTTGCAAGTGTATGGAATAGGTAGTAAGTTACTGAAGGCTGTAAAGAGTTTTTATGAGGATAGTGAGGCTCAGGTTAGGGTGTGTAGGAGAGAGGTAGATTACTTCCCGGTAAAAGTAGGTCTTAGACAGGGATGTGTAATGTCACCATGGTTGTTTAATATATTTATAGATGGGGTTGTAAAAGAAGTAAATGCTAGGGTGTTGGGGAGAGGGGTGGGATTAAATTATGGAGAATTAAATGCAAAATGGGAGTTGACACAGTTACTTTTTGCTGATGATACTGTGCTTATGGGAGATTCTAAAGAAAAGTTGCAAAGGTTAGTGGACGAGTTTGGGAGAGTGTGTAAAGGTAGAAAGTTAAAAGTGAACATAGATAAGAGTAAGGTGATGAGGGTATCAAACGATTTAAATAAAGAAAAATTGGATATCACATTGGAGAGAGGGATTATGGAAGAAGTAAATGTTTTCAGATATTTGGGTGTTGACGTGTCAGCGGATGGGTTTATGAAGGATGAGGTTAACCATAGAATTGATGAAGGAAAAAGGTGAGTGGTGCATTGAGGTATCTGTGGAGACAAAAACGTTATCCATGGAGGCAAAGAAGGGAATGTACGAAAGTATAGTGGTACCAACACTCTTATATGGGTGTGAAGCATGGGTTGCAAATGCTGCAGCGAGGAGGAGGCTGGAGGCAGTGGAGATGTCCTGTCTAAGGGCAATGTGTGGTGTAAATATTATGCAGAAAATTCGGAATGTGAAAATTAGGAGAAGGTGTGGAGTTACTAAAAGTATTTGTCAGAGGGCTGAAGAGGGTTGTTGAGGTGGTTTGGTCATTTAGAGAGAATGGATCAAAGTAGAATGACTTGGAGAGCGTATAAATCTGTAGGGGAAGGAAGGCGGGTAGGGGTCGTCCTAGAAAAGGTTGGAGGGAAGGGGTAAAGGAGGTTTTGTGGGCGAGGGCTTGGACTTCCAGCAAGCATGTGTGAGCGTGTTAGATAGGAGTGAATGGAGACGAATGGTTTTGGGACATGACGATCTGTTGGAGTGTGAGCAGGGTAACATTTTGTGAAGGGATTCAGGGAAACCAGTTAATTGATTTAATTGGACTTGAGTCCTGGAAATGGGAAGTACAATGCCTGCACTTTAAAGGAGGGGTCTGAGATAGTGACAGCTGGGAGGGACTTTTCTCAGCTGTCGTATCTGAGCTCCTCTGCAAAGATAGTGATTATGTATGAGTGTGGTGAAAGTGTTGAATGATGATGAAAGTATTTTCTTTTTGGGGATTTTCTTTCTTTTTGGGTCACCCTGCCTCGGTGGGAGACGGCCGACTTGTTGAAAAAAAAAAAAAAATTGCATAATTAGGGTTAAAATAAAGAGTAGACCAATACCTACTGTATACACATTTGTGCATCAGTTTGGTTGAAGTTGAAGTTGAATTTTTTAATAAGTAAGTCAGACTCTGGATTCACTTGTTCTGATTCTCTCCATGAGAACAGCTCGCACCAAGATTTATATATCTTCTGCGTCCCTCTATTTATATATTTAGGGTTAAGATAACTGGAAAATGGATATAGTATGTATACAGTACCTCCTGTATATATGTTGTGCATCAGTTTAGTTGATAAACTTGCACTGCGATAAACAAACAAAGACACATGTCTAGTTTGGGACTAGGCCGTGAGGGCATTGACCCCTGGAAACATTTTCCAACAACACTTCATAAAATTAACTTAACACGGTTATGTTTGTGGGAGGGGAAAAAATTTTGAGCGTCGCCCGTGGGATATTTCCCTAGCTCAGGCCGCTGCCTGGCTGTGGGTGAGACCACTGTCTCCGTGGGGGAGTCCTACCACCATCCCCTGCCACCCCCGTCCCAGCCTTCCATTCATACTCGTCTAGGACCACTCTCTTCTAGGAGCTAGCTGATTTGTGTTTAGATATTTTAATTGCCATATCTTGTATCTGCCAAGCAATCATGGCACTCAGTAGGCACACAAGTGTTGCTGAAAGTGGCAAGAAAAGGGTTAAGTGTTTAAGTCTTGGAGTTACAAAGAAAATCGAGCTTGTGTCAGGATGTCATCTCATGAAAAGAATGACACATAGATCACAGCAAGTAAATAAAATGGAAAACCTATTGCTTGAGTGGATTGAACAAAAAACAAAGAAAGGTGCACCACTTAATTTCATCTTAACTAGGGAAAAGGTTTTACAGTTGTTTAAAGCAGTGTGTGATAAGGAAGGCCTGAAAAAGTGTGTTTAGCACTGGCTGGTTCCACAACTTTAAGTTGTGTAATAAGTTACGTACATAATATTAAGTTTTCTGGTGAAAGTGTTTCAGCTCATCATAAAGTAGCAAGTAATTTCCCCACAGGGAAGTGTTCTTGGCCCACTTCTCTTTCTCATTTACATAAACGACCTACCAAATGCATCTCAACTACTCAAACCCATACTATTTGCAGATGACACTACATACATCTTCTCTTACCCATGCCCAGTCACACTAGCCAACACTGTAAATGCTGAATTTCAGAAAATATCTACCTGGATGATGACTAACAAACTTACCCTCAATGTTGACAAAACTTATTTCATTCAGTTTGGGAACAGAGCTACAAATGTTCCACTTAACATAATGATAAATGGATCACTAGTCACAAAACTCACAGAGGGAAAATTCTTAGGAATCCACCTTGACAGTGGCCTCAAATTTCAGACACATATACAACAAATTTCCAAGAAAGTCTCAAAGACCGTAGGAATACTATCAAGATAAGGTACTATGTTCCACAACAAGCTCTCCTTTCCCTTTATCACTCACTCATTTACCCCTATCTCACCTATGGAATCTGTGCATGGGGCTCAACAACAATAAATCAACTCAAACCATTAAAAACATAACAAAAGGCTGCAGTCCGAATGATAACAAATTCCCATTCTAGACAACATACTCCACCTATATTCAAAAGTCTGAACTTACTCACCATACAAGACATCCATACTTTTTACAGTGCCTATTACATACATAAAACACTAAACTCAAATATTAACCCACAACTCAAAATTTACCGTTATGCAGACTATTGCATTATTGTAAAAATGGTATAAATAATATCAGTGCACTTGTGAAAGAATATTAGACTCACCAGTTGATGTGTATTGGACGTGTGGTGTGATTTGTTTACTCTTGAACATTTTCAAAAATCGAACATTTCTCCTATTTTGAGCTCAATTTCAAGGTCGTTTTCATCATGAAACTAATCAAAATCATCTCTATTTCTGTAGTATGTTTTCCATTCTATCAAATGAGACCACAAAAAAGAGAATACAACCATAAATACTATACGAAAATACACCTCAAAGTCGGCGTTTTAATCCAAAAACACAGTCGGAGTTTTTTTTTCTCATTATGCACTGCGTGCTGCAGTATTTTTTTATACAGTGCATACTGACCACACAGACCCATTCTCTCATATGTGGGCATACCAGCTTTCTCCCGCTTGATTTGAAGCCGTCTATAATTTTTGAGTATATATACGTCGAAACAGTGGCTCGAAAGACGTATATATATGACCAAAACAGTCAAAGGGTTAATTGTGATGAAACAGGCCTCTTTAGGAAGAAAATGTCAAAGAGGACCTACATTACTCAGGAGGAAAAGGCACTGCCAGAACACAAGCCTATGAAAGACAGGCTAACTCTCATGTTGTGTAGTAATGTTAGTGGGGATTTTAACCCATTAACTGTCCAAACGTATATATACGTTTTTACTGCTAGCGCTCCGAACGTATATATACGTTTTTTTTTACATGCTTTCTTATGGGGAAAATCAAGGTCGGAGCGCTAGCAGTAAAAACGTATATATACGTTTGGACAGTTAATGGGTTAAAGTGAAGCCTTTACTGGTGTATCACTCTGAAAATCCCAGAGTGTTCAAGAAACAATGTCACCAAGAGTAAATTGTGTGTGTTTTGGAAGGCTAACACTAAGGCATGGGTCACGAAACAAATTTTCCTGGAATGGTTCAATGAAGTGTTTGGCCTCAGTGTGAAAAAATACCTACAGGAAAAGAAATTGGGACTCAAGTGCCTCCTGGTACTAGACAATGCTCCTGCTCATCCTCACAACTTGGCAGACTTTTTGTCTGATGAGTTCAGGTTCATCACAGTGAAGTTCTTGCCTCCTAACACCACTCCACTCCTCCAAGCCCATGGACCAGCAGGTCATTTCTAACTTCAAAAAACTCTACACAAAAGCAGTGTTTCAAAAGTGTTTTGAAGTGACCTCGGACACTCAGTTGACCCTAAGAGAGTTCTGGAAAGATCACTCAGTATCCTCCATTGCATAAGCTTTATAGGTAAGGTTTGGGAGGGAGTGACTTCCAGGACTTTGAACTCTGCTTGGAGACAACTGTGGGTGGGGTGTGTCCAACAGAGGGATTTTGAAGGGTTTGAGGCTGACCCTGACCCTGACAACCCTGTGCCTGTTGTGGAAGGTATTGAGGCATTGGGCAAGTCCCTGGGGTTGGAGGTGAGTGGCGAGGATGTGGAAGAGTTGGTGGAGGACCACAGGGAAGAGCTAACCACTGAAGAGCTGCAAGAGCTTCATCTGGAACAGCATCAGACCAGAGTAGAGGAAATTAATTCACAGGAGGAGGAAGATAGACTGGAGGTGCCTTCTTCACGGATTAAGGAAATTTGTTCAAAGTGGAATGAGGTGCAAAGTTTCATTGAACAATTTCACCCTGAACAAGCTGAAATAAGCCATCTCTGCAACAAGTTCAGTGACAGAGCCATATTGCACTTCAGGAACATGTTAAAGTGGCGCCAGAAACAGAGCACTCTTGACAGTTTTTTTGTGCGACAGGGGTCTAGTGACTGTCAAGATGGTCCTAGTGGCATTAAAAGACAAAGAAGGGAAGTAACCCCAGAGAGGGACTTGTTACCTGAAGTCCTTTTGGAGGGGGATTCCCCTTCCAAACAATGAGTGCTCCCTCCCCGTCTCCTCCTCCCTATCTTCCAGATGCCAGCAAGTCTCTTCAATAAAGGTAAGTAAATGTTATTTTAAATATTTATTTATTATATGTTATTATGTGTTTTGTAAAACGAAAGCCTGTAATTGTTTTACATGATGGTAGGATTGCTGGTGTCTTTTTTCTGTCTCATAAACATGCAAGATTTCAGGCATGTCTTGTTACTTCTACTTACACTTAGGTCACACTACACATTCATGTACAAGCATATACGTATATATACACACCCCTCTGGGTTTTCTTCTATTTTCTTACTAGTTCTTGTTCTTATTTCCTCTTATCTCCATGGGGAAGTGGAACAGAATTCTTCCTCCGTAAGCCATGCGTGCCGTAAGAGGCGACTAAAATGCCGGGAGCAAGGGGCTAGTAACCCCTTCTCCTGCATATATTACTAAATGTAAAAGGAGTGCTCCCCCGTCTCCTCCTCCCTATCTTCCAGATGCCAGCAAGTCTCTTCAATAAAGGTAAGTAAATGTTATTTTAAATATTTATTTATTATATGTTAATGTGTTTTGTAAAAAAGCCTGTAATTGTTTTACATGATGGTAGGATTGTGGTGTCTTTTTTCTGTCTCATAAACATGCAAGATTTCAGGCATGTCTTGTACTTACTTACACTTAGGTCACACTCACATTCATGTACAAGCATATACGTATATATACACACCCTCTGGGTTTTCTTCTATTTTCTTACTAGTTCTTGTTCTTATTTCCTCTTATCTCCATGGGGAAGTGGAACAGAATTCTTCCTCCGTAAGCCATGCGTGCCGTAAGAGGCGACTAAAATGCCAGGAGCAAGGGGCTAGTAACCCCTTCTCCTGCATATATTACTAAATGTAAAAGGAGAAACTTTCGTTTTTCCTTTTGGGGCACCCTGCCTCGGTGGGAAACGGCCGATGTGTTGAAAGTAGAAAGATTGTGTGTTTTGTGTATGTAAAACTATAGTTAATCTTTAAAAAATGTAATTTTGTTTAATATTTTTGGGTGTCTGGAACGGATTAATTGTATTTACATTATTTCTTATGGGAAATAATGGTTCAGAAATCGGCCAGTTCGATTTTAGGCCTAGCTCCTGGAACGGATTACGGCCGATTTTTGGGGGTCCACTGTATTAATACACACTTAAAATTGTACTATTGTAAATTTTACTAATTTTTTTTTTGCTACCTCTATTTTTTTCTTGTGTGTATACATATGTGTGTACATGCATGTGTAGTGTAACTTAAGTGTAAGTAGAAGTAGCAAGATATATGTACAGTACCTGTTATCTTACGTGTTTATGAGACAGAAAAAAGACAGTAGCAATCCTACCATCATGTAAAACAATTACAGGGTTCCATTTCACACTCACTTGGTAGGACGGAAGTACCTCCCTGGGCGGTTGCTGTCTACCAACTTACTACCTATAACTAAAAATTTTATTACAGTATAAAAAAATTCTACCTCTCTCTTTATAATAATACGTACACAATTAAAATTTACCACTCAGTAACCTATGTCTAGTTTTTAGTAGTCTGTAAGCATTACTATTAATTTGCCCAAAATGCTCATGAGCTAGTGGTTTTCTTTGTGCTTAACAATATTTTATTACATGTAAACTACACATTGTATACTAAGCAAAGAAATAAAAAAAACTTTTTTTTAATTTGAATGATTTTCCTAAAAAAAATTTAAGAGCCCCAAGCATGCTTTATGGGTTTTTACTAGATCTGCCTGAATTATTAGGATGCCCTAAAGCATGACCAATCTTTCCTGGCTATATTTTATTATTAAAGAAACTGAGTAAAACTTTCATTTTTTGTGATGGAGTCAAAATGGAGGGCAAGTGTAATATTGGAAAGGCCTGGGACATGATTAATGAAGAGTGGCTTCGTTGCTTTAACTGCTGGAATGAATACATGTAATTTTGGATTCTTTTTTTTTAAATCCGAATTTATTGAATTTTTTTAAAACTGGCCAAATTACTGACTTCCGTGCATTTTATAGGGTAATTCTCATAGTTGAATGGGTCGTTTCAAGTGGTTCTCAGGGTGGGTAGATGCAGTAGTTGCCCCAATAACTTCATGTTCTGTTTTGGTAGGGAACATAAAAGGGGCTACTTTTCCCTCTGAAGGAGACTGTGTAGGATTTTCAAGTTTCTAAGAAAGATTTTGAACCTAATACTTCTGTTTCTTCCCATAAAGTTCCAGAAGTGATGCAGTTGGATAACTTAAATCAGAATGCTGATAGTCTCGAAGCTCCTGGAATACCCTTAGAAAGTCAAGTCATCAAAACCAGATTGCACAGAAACTAACGAAGAATCACGAGTGACTGAATCTGTACAACAACAGGACACGGTTAACGTCCTTACCAGAGTCAGTCTAAGGTAAAACCTATCCATCCATTGGTTCTTTCCAAAGGAAAACCTATTGAGCTTTCTCATATAGATTCAGAGGGTCTTCAAAAGACTTGTCCTTCCTTAGAGGAAACCTGGAAGTTAGCGTTAACAGACAACGTGATTCAAAGAAAGAAATTTTCTTATAAATTTGTGTATAAAGATAATCTTCTATTCAAGAATACATGTATAGTGTCCGCAGACACTGTCGATAAAACAAGACATACTAGAAAAAATAGCTAATAATTTGGTCGAACTGAATAGAGCCAATTTAAAATAAGACTCAAAGTGGTTGAAATCGCCGAGTAAATTGTACCTAGACCACCAAATTTGTGCCTGAGTAATTTCATAAGCTTTCTACAAAATTTCGTATTTTTTTGGTGTCATTACCTCCACAAAATATATTCTCTACCATTTCAGAAGATACAGTGGACCCCCGCTATTCGAACGGCTCGGCAGTCGAACAAATCGTCATTAGTACAAAAAATTCGAAATCGTCATGCGAACAAATTATCGCGAGTCGAACGAATACGTTCGTGACCTGTCGGCCCAGGCGCTTGGGTGCCTCACAGCGCAGGCGTGGAGAGCCAGTCACGCGTTGTTTACACTCGAGAGAACAATACCCTGCACGCTTCCACAGACATTTCACACTTAATTCTAATTTTTTGGAGTTTGTTCATTACGTGCGACTGTGAAATAAGCTACCATGGGTCCCAAGAAAGTTCCTAGTGGTACCCCTGGGCTGATAAAAGTGAGAAACACCGTAGAAATGAAGAAGGAAATAATACAAAAATACGAGTGGTGTGCGATTGTGTGATCTTGCCAGGATATATGGCAAAAACAGGTCAACTATCGCTTCTATCCTGCTTAAGAAGGAAGAAATTAAGCAACTGATGTTGCAAAAGGTGTACTGTGCGAGCCAAAAACAGACCACAAATAATCGAAGAGATTGAGAAGTTGTTGCTGGTGTGGCTCAAGGATAAAGAGTTAGCGGGTGATAGTGTGCCTGAGTCAATTATTTGTGAAAAGGCAAGGAACTTGCATGCCGATCTTTTAAAGAAAATGCCTGCAACCAGTGCTGATTGTAATGGTAGTGAATTTAAAGCCAGCAAAGGCTGGTTTGAGAGATTTAAAAATCGTAGTGGCATACATAATGTGGTAAGGCATGGTGAGGCTGCCAGTTCAGACAAACATGCAGCTGAAAAATTCATAAAGGAGTTTCAGGACTACATAAAGACTGAAAAATTGAAACCTGAACAAGTGTTCAATTGTGACGAAACAGGCCTGTTTTGGAAGAAAATGCCCAACAGGACCTACATTACTCAGGAAGAAAAGGCACTGCCAGGACACAAGCCTATGAAAGAAAGGCTAACTCTCTTGATGTGTAGTAATGCTAGTGGGGATTTTAAATTAAAGCCTTTACTAGTGTATCACTCAGAAAATCCCAGAGTGTTCAAGAGATACAATGTCGTTAAAAGTAGATTGTGTGTCTTGTGGAGAGCTAGTCAGAATGCATGGGTCACAAAGCACCTTTTCAGTGACTGGATCCATGAAGTGTTTGGCCCCAGTGTGAGAAAATACCTACAGGAAAAGGGTTTGGACAAAAAGTGCCTCCTGTTGCTGGACAATGCTCCTTCACATCCTCAAAACATGGAAGACCTACTGTGTGAAGACTTCAAATTCATAAAACTGAAGTTCTTGCCTCCTAACACCACTCCTCTCCTCCAGCCCATGGACCAGCAGGTCATCTGTAACTTCAAAAACTCTACACAAAAGCAGTGTTTGAAAAGTGCTTTGAAATGACCTCGGACAGTGAATTGACCCTTAGAGAGTTCTGGAAGAATCATTTCAATATCTACAGCTGCATAGGCCTTATAGGCAAGGCTTGGGAGGGAGTGACTTCAAGGACTTTGAACTCTGCTTGGAGACCATTGTGGCCAGGTTGTGTCCAACAGAGGGATTTTGAAGGGTTTGAGGCTGACCCTGACCCTGCCGACCCTGTGCCTGTTGTGGACTCTATTGTGGAATTGGGCAAGTCCATGGGGTTGGAGGTGAGTGGCGATGATGTGGAAGAGTTAGTGCAGGGCCACAGGGTAGAGCTAACAACTCAAGAGCTGCAAGAGCTGGAAATAGAAGAGCATCAGACCAGATTTGAGGCTATTGATTCACGGGAGAAGGAGGAGGAAGAGGGGCTGAAGAAGGTGCCTTCTTCAGAGATTAAGGAGATGTGTACAATGTGGAATAGATTGCAAAGTTTTGTTGAAAAATACCACCCTGAACAAGCTCAAACAAGCCATAACAGCAGCATGTTCAGTGACCAAACAATGTCCTTCTTCAGGAACATGTTGAAAAGGCGCCAGAAACAGAGGACTGTGGACAGTTATTTTGTTAAAGTGTCCAGTGACTCCCAAGCTGGCCCTAGTGGGATTAAAAGACAAAGAAAAGAAGTAACCCCAGATAGGACTTTGGTACCTGAAGTCCTTCTGGATGGGGATTCCCCTTCCAAACACTAACCCCTCCCTCCCTCCTCCTCCTCCCTCTCTTCCATATGCCATCAACAATCTTCAATAATGGTAAGTAAAAAGACTTGCATTTATTTACTAATACTTTTAGTAGTACAGCACTGTAGTATTTAATGTTTTTGTCTATGTAGAAGCTTAATTTTATTAAAATATAATATTTTTTATATATTTTTGGATTTCTGGAACGGATTAATTGTATTTCCATTATTTCTTATGGGAAAAATTAAATCGCCTTTCGAACATTTCACGTTAAGAACAAGCTCCTGGAACGGATTAAATTCGAATGGCGAGGGTCCACTGTATATATTTTTAAATAGTGAATCTCTCAGCCCTCTTAATTTTGAGGGTTGTGAAAGTAAAAGGGCTAAGAGACCTGATGCGAGAGTGGGTTGTGGGGGACGATGATCCCTATGCCAGCTGACAAAAAGTGTGTTAAGAACAAAGGCCTGGTGTTTGGTGGTTACTCACCTGATCCAACCTGTTCAAGGTCAGCACTGCAGCGTTCCACGAGGTACTCAACGCAGGAAAGATGCCCATTCTTGGAGGCCATGACGAGTGGGGTAGCCCCATTCGTTCGCGCGCACACCATGCGAGTCATCTCAACGCGGCTACGATGGTCCAGCAACATCTGCAACAATACATTATTGTCATTTACAACAGCAATGAGAATAGGTCATAATACCAAGCCTGCAAGTATAACAATCCACAGCTAATCCAGAGATTTAAGATGAAACTAGCTAACTTGCACATGCAGTATTTGAAGACAAAATAAAATCTCCCCTTTCAGTCCAGAATCCCAACAATGTGCTGGGGTATGTGTTGGATATCTTTCTCATGGTGCCTTGAAGGTTACCTTCCTCATGGTGCCTTGAAGGTTCAGCATCACCCACCTACAGCAGACTCAATACTGTTGAGACTTCCACTAAATTCACAGTTGATGAGGACTGTAAAGAAAAATTTCCCTTCCTCGATGTATTCTCATGCAGACTTGGTAATAAGCTCTTTCAATGTGTATCAAAACAACTAAGAACAATTTAATGCATTTCCACTCAAACAATGATAAGATGAAACAGGCAGTAGTCATTGGAATATCCGAGGCTCAGAGGTTATGTAGCCTCGAGAAGGAATACGACTACATTCACCAGGTCTTCTTTAAACCACACTTAAACTGTCCCTCCTCATGTCGTGCTTTGCGGTTCATTAACACACCCAAGCTTAACATACCTTTCGTAAATTTTGTCATCCTTCCCAATAGCAAGGTGGCTAATAGTATTTTATTTCCAGTGCCTTCTCTAAGTCGAGTTGAAACTAAAGCTGGAGTGTGTGGTACCATGGGAAGGATACAATAAAATAAAATGCATTTGCCATATTGCCAATTTTAATAATGCCTTCAGAACTTGTGACACTACACAGCCAAGATATCAGGAGGTAGTCTCAGTGGTGTCATGGTCAGGACCACAGCTGAACACATTCACAATGTAATCACCTTTGTCAATGTTATCAGAGTTTTTTCCTCAACTGTATTCTCTCTATACTATGTTCCAACAACAGGTGGAGCAGTGGTAAATCTGTAACCGGTTTTGGAAGCTTTTCTTCCCCTCACATGCAGTACTTGACCTTGGATTCACCTACATATACTGTCTACTTCATCTCTCTCTATTGGACTGATAAAGCCCCTGGTGAGCGAAACGTTCTCTTAATGGCATAATACTGTATCAATTCTGTATCTTACAAATATACGTATCGGTTTTTAAACACCATTTACCAGCCAATTCACATCACAAGTACAACGTCATACAAAGAGGAAAGTTCTGGTGTTGGAAACACCTCTACGATATGATCATTACGAGTGTCTCCTTTGTGTAATTAACCTGTCCAGTTATTCACATGTTCAGTTTAATCGCATCTCCTACGATCCTCACTCTGCCTACATATGCTCACGTTTCACATGTAATAACTATAGGACTTGAAAAACATGCAACTATCTTGATAAAATAAGAATTCTGTCTTTATTTTGAACATCAGAGCTTTTGTATTATACAAGCAGGAGTGGTGTCGTTGTCATGTAACACTGAAAGACCAGGTAACACTAGTGCTGACACCAGGTGACACTAGTGCTGACACCAGGTGACACTAGTGCTGACACCAGGTAACACTAGTGCTGACACCAGGTGGCACTGTTACTTATACATTATTATAATAAAACTAAGCGCTAAACCCACCAGGGTCAGTTATACAAAACACTGTCATATGATAATGAGCCTTGTGTACCATTATCACTGTAGTTAGTATTGTGTATCATCATTACTGTAGTCTTGTGTAACATCACTACTATAGTTAGTATTGTATAACATCACTACTGTAGTTAGTATTGTATAACATCACTACTGTAGTTAGTATTGTATAACATCACTACTGTAGTTAGTATTGTATAACATCACTACTGTAGTTAGTATTGTATAACATCACTACTGTAGTTAGTATTGTATAACATCACTACTGTAGTTAGTATTGTATAACATCACTACTGTAGTTAGTATTGTATAACATCACTACTGTAGTTAGTATTGTATAACATCACTACTGTAGTTAGTATTGTATAACATCACTACTGTAGTTAGTATTGTATAACATCACTACTGTAGTTAGTATTGTATAACATCACTACTGTAGTTAGTATTGTATAACATCACTACTGTAGTTAGTATTGTATAACATCACTACTGTAGTTAGTATTGTATAACATCACTACTGTAGTTAGTATTGTATAACATCACTACTGTAGTTAGTATTGTATAACATCACTACTGTAGTTAGTATTGTATAACATCACTACTGTAGTTAGTATTGTATAACATCACTACTGTAGTTAGTATTGTATAACATCACTACTGTAGTTAGTATTGTATAACATTACTACTGTAGTTAGTATTGTATAACATCACTACTGTAGTTAGTATTGTATAACATAATTACTGTAGTTAGTATTGTATAACATAATTACTGTAGTTAGTAATGCGTAACACCATTACTGTAGTTAGTAATGCGTAACACCATTACTGTAGTTAGTAATGCGTAACACCATTACTGTAGTTAGTAATGCGTAACATCATTACTGTAGCAGGTCCTGGGTACAGTTACGAAGGTTTTCAATAACAGTGAAGGTTACACCACCGCCCGAGCATTCACTAGAGCATAAAAAAAACGAAACGTGGAAAGTGAATGTTACCTTGACATGAATGTGACAACAGAAACAAGAGGTGAATCATCCTAAGTGTTAATCTTAGACACAGTGCTTCAACACGCTACATGACCCCCCCCCCCCCAAATACCACCATTCAACACAATATTACCTCTTAGTCGATTTTGGGGGAGTTGAGGGGTCATCGCCCCCGATACCCCATCCCAGACAAGGTACTAGAAATGATAATATTCATAGTATAGACAATTGGGTTTCATTTTTTAAAGCATTAAAATCGTTTGGTTATTCAGGGCTCCAAACATAGTCTCTAACATCAACTGTGTATACACTTATGATCAACTTGCTACTAGCGTCACTAATGCACTTCCATATTACATAAATCACCACAAAACACGTAAAATTATTCAAAATATTTTTCATATTTCGCACTCCATATCCGAAATTCGTGCTGTCTTCCACCTTGTCAATAAATTTAGAGAAAAGGGGAAATATCCCCATTGTTTATGCCGATAAAAATGCCCAAAAATCTCAAAAATCACCACCACATACAGGTGACCCAGAATGGAGATACCCGTGGCCGGTTTCGCGAGTTCTTCTACCCTTGAAGACCGGCCTGTGGCCAGACTTCCTTGCTGACTGGGTATTTAACCAGTCTGCTGCTGCTAATGACACGCAGGTTCACAACCTCCACAAAACCGCCTACTTGATCTTGTATGATAATTGATACTTTTGTTAAGTCAAAGTTTATTTCTATTTGCTCTTCACGTTAAGATACTTCCCAAGAACTACTACAAATTGTAATTATCAGAACATAAAAATTATACAATTTAAAACAAAAATGAGAAAAAAGGTATATCGGCAACACTTCTACAAGCGGCAGTACTTCATGTTGCCATCAGGTGAGCGACAAGCGCCGACTTTGCGGAGCTTGTCCCTCTTTTTTTTCACTCATGTTTTTGAGCTAATTAGCAGGTTAATTTAAAATAAATATTTAAGTTTGACTCGGACATGTAATATGTATGTTAAAGACTATACCCCCCCCTCCCCGACTTGTGAGCATTCATACTCGCATCTCTTAAGCTGACCAGGGACAAGGGCACACAGGTGGAAAGCTGGAGAGACAAGCGAGGACGTCAGTATGTACTTCTTTAGACTCAGTGTGAATAAAGCAATGAGCTGGATAACAGAATTGCATACTAAATTAATACGCAGATTTGAGAGTAGGTATGACTGAGGCCCCAAAAGACTGGAAACCGGTAATGGCAGTCGAAGTAGTCTTGGAGATAGGGCCAGGTGCTGAGATTCGACCCCCACAAGCAAAACTCGGTCTGTACATATCACATACAGCTATCTTGAGCAGAGATCATATAACTAAGTAG
>WNWK01024372.1:20000-29837 GCA_009830355.1 Cherax destructor
GAGTGCTGGAGTATTTATCAGAAACACATGTGATGAAGGTGGTGATGGCGGTGATGGTGATACAAGTTGATCAGTGTTATCACCATACTTAATATAAAGCAACAAACTCTCACTCGATATTAAAGCTCTGCTGGACCGCAACTTTTGAGCTTGCTGTAGCTTGTTGTAGCTTGCTGTAGCTTGCTGTAGCTTGCTGTAGCTTGCTGTAGCTTGCTGTAGCTGCTGAACACTTAACCAAACACTTCACGATATCCTCATCGTCCTACTAAAGTTTGCCAGCTCAGGCTGACACTATTGATGTCTGCCAGCTCAGGCTGACACCACCGATGTCTGTCAGCTCGGGCTGACACTACTGATGTCTGCCAGCTCGGGCTGACACCACCGATGTCTGCCAGCTCGGGCTGACACTATTGATGTCTGCCAGCTCGGGCTGACACCACTGATGTCTGCCAGCTCGGGCTGACACTACTGATGTCTGCCAGCTCGGGCTGACACTACTGATGTCTGCCAGCTCGGGCTGACACTACTGATGTCTGCCAGCTCGGGCTGACACTACTGATGTCTGCCAGCTCGGGCTGACACTACTGACGTCTGCCAGCTCGGGCTGACACTACTGACGTCTGCCAGCTCAGGTTGACACTACTGATGTATGCCAGCTCGGGCTGACACTACTGATGTATGCCAGCTCGGGCTGACACTACTGATGTCTGCCAGCTCGGGCTGACACTACTGATGTCTGCCAGCTCGGGCTGACACTACTGATGTCTGCCAGCTCGGGCTGACACTACTGATGTCTGCCAGCTCGGGCTGACACTACTGATGTCTGCCAGCTCAGGCTGACACCACTGATGTCTCCCAGCTCAGGCTGACACTACTGATGTCTGCCAGCTCGGGCTGACACTACTGATGTCTGCCAGCTCAGGCTGACACTATTGATGTCTGCCAGCTCAGGCTGACACTACTGATGTCTCCCAGCTCAGGCTGACACCACTGATGTCTCCCAGCTCAGGCTGACACTACTGATGTCTCCCAGCTCAGGCTGACACTACTGATGTCTCCCAGCTCAGGCTGACACTATTGATGTCTGCCAGCTCAGGCTGACACCACTGATGTCTCCAGCTCAGACTGACACTGAGTCTGCAGCCTGACACTACATGCTGCCAGCTCGGGCTGACACCACTGATGTCTGCCAGCTCGGGCTGACACCACTGATGTCTGCCAGCTCGGGCTGACACCACTGATGTCTGCCAGCTCGGGCTGACACCACTGATGTCTGCCAGCTCGGGCTGACACTACTGATGTCTGCCAGCTCGGGCTGACACCACTGATGTCTGCCAGCTCGGGCTGACACTACTGATGTCTGCCAGCTCGGGCTGACACTACTGATGTCTGCCAGCTCAGGCTGACACCACTGATGTCTGCCAGCTCAGGCTGACACTACTGATGTCTGCCAGCTCAGGCTGACACTACTGATGTCTGCCAGCTCGGGCTGACACTACTGATGTCTGCCAGCTCGGGCTGACACTACTGATGTCTGCCAGCTCAGGCTGACACTATTGATGTCTGCCAGCTCAGGCTGACACTACTGATGTCTCCCAGCTCAGGCTGACACCACTGATGTCTCCCAGCTCAGGCTGACACCACTGATGTCTCCCAGCTCAGGCTGACACCACTGATGTCTCCCAGCTCAGGCTGAAACTACTGATGTCTCCCAGCTCAGGCTGACACCACTGATGTCTCCCAGCTCAGGCTGACACCACTGATGTCTCCCAGCTCAGGTTGACACCACTGATGTCTCCCAGCTCAGGTTGACACTACTGATGTCTCCCAGCTCAGGTTGACACTACTGATGTCTCCCAGCTCAGGTTGACACTACTGATGTCTCCCAGCTCAGGCTGACACTACTGATGTCTCCCAGCTCAGGCTGACACTACTGATGTCTCCCAGCTCAGGCTGACACTACTGATGTCTGCCAGCTCAGGCTGACACTATTGATGTCTGCCAGCTCAGGCTGACACTACTGATGTCTCCCAGCTCAGGCTGACACCACTGATGTCTCCCAGCTCAGGCTGACACACTATCTGAGTCTCCCAGCTCAGGTTGACACTACTGATGTCTCCCAGCTCAGGCTGACACTACTGATGTCTCCCAGCTCAGGCTGACACTACTGATGTCTCCCAGCTCAGGCTGACACTACTGATGTCTCCCAGCTCAGGCTGACACTACTGATGTCTCCCAGCTCAGGCTGACACTACTGATGTCTCCCAGCTCAGGCTGACACTATTGATGTCTGCCAGCTCAGGCTGACACCACTGATGTCTCCCAGCTCAGGCTGACACTACTGATGTCTCCCAGCTCAGGCTGACACTACTGATGTCTCCCAGCTCAGGCTGACACCACTGATGTCTCCCAGCTCAGGCTGACACTACTGATGTCTCCCAGCTCAGGCTGACACTACTGATGTCTCCCAGCTCAGGTGACACTACTGATGTCTCCCAGCTCAGGTTGACACTACTGATGTCTCCCAGCTCAGGCTGACACTACTGATGTCTCCCAGCTCAGGCTGACACTACTGATGTCTCCCAGCTCAGGCGTGACACTACTGATGTCTCCCAGCTCAGGTTGACACTACTGATGTCTCCCAGCTCAGGCTGACACTACTGATGTCTCCCAGCTCAGGTTGACACTACTGATGTCTCCCAGCTCAGGTTGACACTACTGATGTCTCCCAGCTCAGGCTGACACTACTGATGTCTCCCAGCTCAGGTTGACACTACTGATGTCTCCCAGCTCAGGTTGACACACTGATGTCTCCCAGCTCAGGCTGACACTACTGATGTCTCCCAGCTCAGGTGACACTACTGATGTCTCCCAGCTCAGGTTGACACTACTGATGTCTCCCAGCTCAGGCTGACACTACTGATGTCTCCCAGCTCAGGCTGACACTACTGATGTCTCCCAGCTCAGGTTGACACTACTGATGTCTCCCAGCTCAGGCTGACACTACTGATGTCTCCCAGCTCAGGCTGACACTACTGATGTCTCCCAGCTCAGGCTGACACTACTGATGTCTCCAGCTCAGGCTGACACTACTGATGTCTTCCAGCTCAGGCTGACACTACTGATGTCTTCCAGCTCAGGCTGACACCACTGATGTCTGCCAGCTCGGGCTGACACTACTGATGTCTGCCAGCTCGGGCTGACACTACTGATGTCTGCCAGCTCAGGCTGACACCTGATGTCTGCCAGCTCAGGCTGACACACTGATGTCTGCCAGCTCAGGTGACACTACTGATGTCTCCAGCTCAGGCTGACACACTGATGTCTCCCAGCTCAGGCTGACACTACTGATGTCTCCCAGCTCAGCCTGAACTACTGATGTCTCCCAGCTCAGGCTGACACCACTGATGTCTCCCAGCTCAGGCTGACACCACTGATGTCTCCCAGCTCAGGCTGACACACTGATGTCTCCCAGCTCAGGTTGACACTACTGATGTCTCCCAGCTCAGGTTGACATCTACCCTGTGTCCCACTCACTGAATGATGTCTCCGCTCAGGTGAAAGAGTCTCAGCTCAGTACTCCACCACTGACACTAGATGTCTCAGCTCAGGTGACACATGATGTCTCATAGTGACCTGATGTCTAGCTGGTGACACATGTGTCATCACGACACACTGATCTCGCTGCTGACACATGATCTGCCAGCTCGGGACACGATGTTCAGCTGCTGACACACTGATGTCTCAGCTCAGGTGACACACGATGCGTGGTGCCTGTGTCTCGCTCAGGTGCACACTGCCGCCGTGCACTGATGTCTCAGCTCAGGTGACACACTGATGCCAGCTCAGGTACACTGATGTCCAGCTCAGGTGACACTACTGTGTCTCGCTCAGTGACAGTCTCCAGCTCAGGCTGACACTACTGATGTCTCCCAGCTCAGGCTGACACTACTGATGTCTCCCAGCCCCTGCCCGGCTGACACTACTGATGTCTGCCAGCTCAGGCTGACACTACTGATGTCTCCAGCTCAGGCTGACACCACTGATGTCTCCCAGCTCAGGCTGACACTATTGATGTCTCCCAGCTCAGGCTGACACTACTGATGTCTCCCAGCTCAGGCTGACACCACTGATGTCTCCCAGCTCAGACTGACACTATTGATGTCTCCCAGCTCAGGCTGAAACTACTGATGTCTCCCAGCTCAGGCTGACACCACTGATGTCTCCCAGCTCAGGTTGACACCACTGAAGTCTCCCAGCTCAGGTTGACACTACTGATGTCTCCCAGCTCAGGTTGACACTACTGATGTCTCCCAGCTCAGGCTGACACTACTGATGTCTCCCAGCTCAGGTTGACACTACTGATGTCTCCCAGCTCAGGCTGACACTACTGATGTCTCCCAGCTCAGGCTGACACTACTGATGTCTCCCAGCTCAGGCTGACACTACTGATGTCTTCCCGCTCAGGCTGACACCACTGATGTCTGCCAGCTCAGGCTGACACCACTGATGTCTGCCAGCTCAGGCTGACACTACTGATGTCTCCCAGCTCAGGCTGACACTACTGATGTCTTCCCGCTCAGGCTGACACCACTGATGTCTGCCAGCTCAGGCTGACACCACTGATGTCTGCCAGCTCAGGCTGACACTACTGATGTCTGCCAGCTCAGGCTGACACCACTGATGTCTGCCAGCTCAGGCTGACACCACTGATGTCTGCCAGCTCAGGCTGACACTACTGATGTCTTCCCGCTCAGGCTGACACCACTGATGTCTGCCAGCTCAGGCTGACACCACTGATGTCTGCCAGCTCAGGCTGACACTACTGATGTCTCCCAGCTCAGGCTGACACTACTGATGTCTTCCCGCTCAGGCTGACACCACTGGTGTCTGCCAGCTCAGGCTGACACCACTGATGTCTGCCAGCTCAGGCTGACACTACTGATGTCTTCCAGCTCAGGCTGACACTACTGATGTCTTCCAGCTCAGGCTGACACTACTGATGTCTTCCAGCTCAGGCTGACACTACTGATGTCTTCCAGCTCAGGCTGACACTACTGATGTCTTCCAGCTCAGGCTGACACAACAACACTGGTGGAAACCCATCCTGTGTGGCGGAACATGAGGGGAACCGTTGGTTATATTCCCAGTGTAATTATTATATAGAAACGAGTAGCAGCACACTGCGGATGTATTCAGTTTTGATATCTTCTTTTTTTTTTTCTTTCCGCTGCCACAACATTCCTTAGTACTCTTCCACTCTGCCACAACATTCCTCAGTACTCTTCCATAACAATCCTCAGTACTCTTCCACTCTGCCACAACATTCCTCAGTACTCTTCCACAACAATCCTCAGTACTCTTCCACTCTGCCACAACATTCCTCAGTACTCTTCCACAACATTCCTCAGTACTCTTCCACTCTGCCACAACATTCCTCAGTACTCTTCCACTCTGCCACAACATTCCTCAGTACTCTTCCACAACATTCCTCAGTACTCTTCCACAACAATCCTCAGTACTCTTCCACTCTGCCGCAACATTCCTCAGTACTCTTCCACTCTGCCGCAACATTCCTCAGTACTCTTCCACTCTGCCGCAACATTCCTCAGTACTCTTCCACTCTGCCACAACATTCCTCAGTACTCTTCCACAACATTCCTCAGTACTCTTCCACAACATTCCTCAGTACTCTTCCACAACATTCCTCAGTACTCTTCCACAACATTCCTCAGTACTCTTCCACAACATTCCTCAGTACTCTTCCACAACATTCCTCAGTACTCTTCCACAGCATTCCTCAGTGCTCTTCCACACATTCTTCGTGCTTTTCACAACATTCCTTTAGTGCTCTTCCCTCTTGCGCAAACGTTCCTCAAATACTCTTCCACTCTGCCACAACGTTCTCAGTACTCTTCCACAACATTCCTCAGTGCTCTTCCACTCTGCCACAACATTCCTCTGTATTCCACAACGTTCCTCAGGGGCTCTGCTCAACGTTCCTCGAGTGCTCTGCTACAACGATTCCTCCAGTACTCTTCCCCAACGTTCCTCAGTACTCTTCCACAACATTCCTCAGTACTCTTCCTAACATTCCTCAGACTCTTCCACAACATTCCTCAGTACTCTTCCCCAACATTCCTCGTGCTCTTCCACAACGTTCCTCAGTACTCTCACAACGTTCCTCAGTGCTCTTCCACAACATTTCCTCAGTGCTCTTCCACAACATTCCTCAGTACTCTTCCACAACATTCCTCAGTACTCTTCCACAACATTCCTCAGTACTCTTCCACTCTGCCACAACATTCCTCTGTATTCCACAACATTCCTCAGTACTCTGCCACAACATTCCTCAGTTCTCTCCCGCATCATTCCTCAGTTCTCTCCCGCATCATTCCTCAGTTCTCTCCCGCATCATTCCTCAGTACTCTCCCGCATCATTCCTCAGTTCTCTCCCGCATCATTCCTCAGTTCTCTCCCGCACCATTCCTCAGTTCTCTCCCGCATCATTCCTCAGTACTCTCCCGCATCATTCCTCAGTTCTCTCCTACATCATTCCTCAGTTCTCTCCCGCATCATTCCTCAGTTCTCTCCCGCATCATTCCTCAGTTCTCTCCCGCATCATTCCTCAGTTCTCTCCCGCATCATTCCTCAGTTCTCTCCCGCATCATTCCTCAGTACTCTCCCGCATCATTCCTCAGTTCTCTCCCTGCATCATTCCTCAGTACTCTCCGCACATGCCTCAGTTCTCTCGCATCATTCCTCAGTTCTCTCCCGCATAATTCCTCAGTTCTCTCCCGCATCATTCCTCAGTTCTCTCCCACATCATTCCTCAGTTCTCTCCCGCATCATTCCTCAGTTCTCTCCCGCATCATTCCTCAGTTCTCTCCCACATCATTCCTCAGTTCTTTTCCCATCATTCCTCAGTTCTCTCCCACATCATTCCTCAGTTCTCTCCGCATCATTCCTCAGTTCTCTCCCCCATCATTCCTCAGTTCTCTCCCCATCATTCCCCAGTTCTCTCCACATCATTCCTCAGTTCTCTCCCACATTTTATTCCTCAGTACTCTCCCCACTTCCTCAGTTCCTCACATTCCTCAGTCTCTCCCGCATCATTCCTCAGTTCTCTCCCACATCATTCCTCAGTTCTCTCCCGCATCATTCCTCAGTTTCTCCCCATCATTCCTCAGTACTCTCCCGCATCATTCCTCAGTACTCTCCGCATCATTCCTCAGTACTTCCCCATCATTCCTCAGTTCTTCCGCATCATTCCTCAGTTCCCCCATCATTCCTCAGTTCTCCCACATCATTCCTCAGTTCTCTCCCATCATTCCTCAGTCTCTCCCGCATCATTCCTCAGTTCTCTCCGCATCATTCCTCCCGTACTCTCCCGCATCATTCCTCAGTACTCTCCCACATCATTCCTCGTCTCTCCGCATCATTCCTCAGTTCTCTCCCCATCATTCCTCAGTTCTCTCCCGCATCATTCCTCAGTTCTCTCCGCATCATTCCTCAGTTCTCTCCGCATCATTCCTCGTCCTCGCATCATTCCTCGTACTCTCCGCATCATTCCTCAGTTCTCTCCCGCCCTCATTCCTCAGTTCTCTCCGCATCATTCCTCAGTACTCTCCCCCATCATTCCTCAGTACTCTCCCACATCATTCCTCAGTTCTCTCCCGCATCATTCCTCAGTACTCTCCCCATCATTCCTCATTACTCTCCCCCATCATTTCAGTACTCTCCATCATTCCTCAGTTCTCTCACCATCATTCCTCAGTTACTCTCCGCATCATTCCTCAGTACTCTCCGCATCATTCCTCAGTACTCTCCCATCATTCCTCAATCTCCCCCCATCATTCCTCAGTACTCTCCCGCATCATTCCTCAGTCTCTCCCGCATCATTCCCGCCCCCCCCCCATCATTCCCCAGCCCCCCCCATCACCCCCCGTACTCTCCCCATCATTCCTCAGTACCTTCCGATCATTCCTCATTCTCTCCCGCATCATTTTCGTTCTTCCCCCTCATTCCTCGTACTCTCCCCATCATTCCTCAGTACTCTCCCCTCATTCCCCCCGTACTCTCCCCCATCATTCCCTCAGTTCTTCCCCCATTCCTCAGTACTTCCCTCATTCCCCAGTACTCCCCGCATCATTCCTCAGTACTCCCGCACATTTAATCTCCCCCCTTCCTCAGTACTCTCCCCATCATTCCTCAGTTCTCTCCCGCACTTTCCCCAGTCCCCCGCATCCCCTTTCCCCAGTCTCTCCCGCATCATTCCTCAGTTCTCTCCCCCCTCTTTTTCCCAGTACTTCCCTATCATTCCTCCCCTACTCTCCCTCATCATTCCCCCCGTACTCCCCCATCATTCCTCAGTACTCTCCGCATCATTTCTACCCCCATCATTCCCGCTTCCCCCCCTCATTCCCCAGTACTCTCCCATCATTCCTCAGTACTCCCCCATCATTCCAATTCCTCATCTTTTTCCCAGTACTCTCCCCCATCTTCCTCAGTACTTCCGCATCATTCCCGCTCTCCCGCATCATTCCCGACTCCCCCCCCATCATTCCTAGTACCTCCCCATCTTCCCCTCCCCGATCATTCCTCAGTTCTCTCCCATCATTCCTCAAATACCCCCCTCATCATTCCCCAGTACCTCCCCCATCTTCCCCAATTCCCGCATCATTCCTCATTCTCTCCCGCATCATTCCGGGGTTTGGGGTTACACCAACATTACCTTTTTTAAAAGTTACTAGAGACATGGTATAATGTTTGGGGGTGCGGGGTGATGAAGTATGCCGGGGGTGGTGCAGTGTGGTGGTGTTGGGGGGTGGTGGGCTGTGGTGATGTGTGGGGTGGTGGTAAGGTGGTGGTGGTGTTTGTGGGGGGGGGTGGGGTGGTGGTGGTGTTTTTCGGGGGTGGTGGTGTCGGGGTTGGTTTTGTCGTTGGGGAAGGGGGGTATGTGGTGGTGGTGTACGTTGGGATGGGGTGTATGTGGTGGGGCGGGGGTGGGTGGTGGTGAGGGGGCCGGGCGAGGTGGTGGTTTGCGGTGGTGGGCTGGGTGGTGGGGGCGGTTGTTTTTGGTGGTGTCGGGGTGGCGGGGGGGGTGTCGGTGGTGGCGGGTGGTGGTGTACGTGTGGTGGCGGGGGGGTGTACGGGGCGGTGGTTTGGGGGGGTGGCGGGGTTATTGGGGGGGTGGCGGGGGGGTGGTGATGGTGGGTCTGGTTGGGTGGGGTGAGTGGTGAAAATGGCGGTGTTGGTGGTGGTGGTTTTTTGGGGGTGGGGTGGTGTGTTTGGGGGGGGTGGTGTGTTTTGGGGTGGTGGCCCCTGTGGTGGTGGGGTGCCGGGGGGGGTGGTGGTGCACGGGGGTGGTGGTGGGCCCCGTGATGGTGGTGGTGTACGTGGGTGGTTTTTGGGGGGTGGGGGGGGGGAGAAGAGTCAACAAGGTGTAAAGGGGGTGGTCTTCCGGGGGTACTTAGACACTTCTTAGACAGCTGGTGAGGTCGACAGCTGGTGACTAAAAGAACAGGCCCTCCCACAGGACTCACCCCCCGTCAGTCCCATACCCAAAGGACTCCCCCCAGGCACTAACCCCTCCCCCGTCAGTCCCACACTCCCACAGGCCTCCCCCCTCCCCAGTCAGCCCCACTTCACGGGGGCCCCCCCGCATCCAAACCCCCATGCCCCTTCCCCCTCCCACAGGATTCTCACACTCCCACAGGCACCCCCCAACCCCGGGACCCACACATCCCCCGGCCCCACCCCGGCCAACAGGTTCCATACAAAACTTTAGGAAAAAGGGATGATGGTTGGGCAGGGAGGGACCCCCTAGCAGCCAGG